>JAJJBR010000530.1:16898-47270 GCA_022817965.1 Solanum lycopersicoides | reverse complement strand
TAGAATTGAAGTAAACAAAGCTAAAATATCATGATAGGGTTGACAGCAGGTGATTGTGTGAGTGAGGTGAAGGAGAATACGATAACCCGAACTGATCTGGTCTATCAGGAGAATCACAAAGTTGAAAATGTTCTCCCAAGTTGCAGTTTATCCCAAAATGAAATCCCCAAGTGCACTTCCTCTCAAAATTAAATGAGGTTTAAGGCATAATTCAAGGGCTCTCAAAAGCAATATCCTTATTTCCCGCATAATACTCCGACCTAGCTAGCTCACCTACTAAGGATGAAAGTTCCTTCGGCGCTGAAATTGACCATGTCAAGACAGTATCAAGAGCAATAGTAGTTATAGCTGCACCACAAGCTTTTAGATCTCCCCCATTTGACAAATCTTATGGCATATCTAAAACCTGCAAAAGCAACTATCCATCAAATTTTCAGCTAATAAAACTGGATAAGATTCATTGAGATACCATTTCAAAGCCCAAAGAAATAGTCACAACTAAATTTTTAAAATGGAAGCCCACAATCAGTAGACAGAGACAAACAGAGACAGAAATTACCAATTTCAACTTAGATCATAGATTGCTTGCTCCGTTTGATTTGCATAAACTTCATGACTGAAAAGAACAACATATTCTGAGATCCAGGATTTATACAGCACAAAACTGAAGGACTACATTAAGAAACGCAGAGCATTCTCCCAAGTCTCTGCATTTCCAGGGACCTGACATAAAGCTGTCTTTTGTTTAGAAATTTTGAGGAACCAACTCCGGGCGTCTGTAGTTTCTTTCCCGATAAATTATTGTTGCACTGGCCTTCTTTAATTTTGGTCAACAGAAATCAGTATTTCCCACCACTTTCTGTCCTTCCAGGAGCTTTGCATTATGATACTGAGAAAAGATTTTCCTGCATTGGTGATCACCTTAATAACTTCTCTGTGCTTCCATGCTGAAATGAACCAGCTAGACACCATCAAAAACACCAGTTCCCTAAGAATATTAAGAAAGTAATTTGAGGTGACCAAGTGATCACAAAATAGTTTTATCATAGAGCAGAACTGAAAACTTTCTCAATAATTTAAGATCCTAAACTTTGAGCAATCACTAGTTATCAACCAGAGGTATTGTGTCGAACTTGTAATGAAATGGAGCTGATAAACAGAATTGATATAAGTGATTTAATATAGTTGGGCTCAACTAGCTCGCTTGAAGCATTGTTTATCAGCCTTGAATAATATTGAGGAAAGCAGTTCGTTTATACAAGCCAACTAGGAATATGACAAAATAATAGTTTCCTTCCAATTTTAAGATCGTTAATCATGGAGAGAGAGAAGACGAGAGAGTGCCGGGGTAGATAACAGACAGCATATCTCGTAGAGACTCTCAAGTTTTTTCAACTCCTACAAGTTTTTGATAGTTGACCAGAAAAAGAGAGATGAAATAGCGAAAGAATTGCTCACAAGAAACTAACTCCTGTCCATCTCAATCTATCTGCCTAAGAATCGTCTTCCTTCCTGTGTTAAGATTTCTTTATCATCAATCTATTTGGCAGGTCTCGCGAGGCAGCATTTGCTTTCGCAGTGCTATAGATGATTTTCAATCATCTTCCTTGGAGCTGCTATATAGAGTAGGGTAGTGGTTCATTTGCTCTTAAAACAATGAAAGTGAAAAAGTGAAATAGCTGAATATCGTTACAATGTAAAGGCTGTGCTGGTTGATTCCTCACTTCTTTTACTAAATCTTTTCCTTTTTCAACATTAATTGACTCAACTCAGATTTTCTCCTTTCCAGGTTTCTGCAAATTGTCTGAATTCTGATAAAGTCCCAATCAATACTACTGCTCATTGATGCTTTCCCTAGTGTTTGGAAGAGTTTCAAATTGCTTTGATCGTGCAACTTCTTCCTCAACTACATCTGTGGCTCCACCTCGCTTTCAGCTACAAGGTTTGCAACTTAGAACGAGAAATCCTTGCCTCTGTATAGATTATAAGACTTATTCCGCAATAAAAGGACTTCCTCCTGTAAGAATGCAAAAAACAAAGAGATGACATTTATCTTAAGGGAAGCCGCTGATCTACAGCAATTCCAACCTTTTCTTTCATTTAGCTTCTTAACACTGCTAGAAGGCCCACATATCACTATGGAAATTTTGTAGCAAAAAGAGGCTGATTCTAGTACTTGAATAACATTTCCAACCAACACGCATCACATTGTAGCTTTTCAGTTGTCGAAAGCGTTCAAAACCAACAAGTTTACCATAATACGGCGCGCGCGCGAGCGGTGGAAGTCGTTAATGAAAAATGACTCGCTGAAACGATTCACACCAAGCTTCCTAAGCTCAACTCTTGGCACCAGTGCCTGACACATTCACACAACAAGCTTGAAACTATCTATATGTAGCTGCTTTAGTCATCTTTTAATTTTGCAAATTTGGTTAGGTAATTCAATTCCTAAATTATTCTCTGTTCTGAAAAGAAGAACTAATAGCATAGAAACAATCGCTAATCATGGTAAGTTTTGCCATAATCTGATGGGAAGAAATGACCCAGCACATTTTTCACCAAAAATTCATTCTTCTAGGCTGCACCCTGGCGGCACTAGTTAAAACTGATTATAGTATGAATAGGAAGAACTTGAGACATTAGGAGGATACAAATGGGTATTGAAAGTTAGCAAACTTTAAGATTGAAAAACTTAACGACTCGCCGAGCCCTGCTCTGCCCCACTTCCATTTCTAAATTTCAATAGAGCCATCAAAATACGTTATAGACTGAAAAATAGTCCTTTTTACTTCTAACTATCTACCACAAATAAGACAAGATAGTTTATATGAACAGAGGGCAGTAGACAGCTCTTCTGCCTCCCATTTCTTACTCCTACTAAGATGCCTAAATATCTTGATGTCATGTAACCATAAAAACAAGCTAGCTACTTTAAGAAGACTCATCTAATTGCCTCAAGTATTGACTGCGATTAAATTGCAGAAGACGATTAGGGATGTTAAATAAAAAAATTGCTTTGGGACCAACTTTACCTTTACTCTTTGCCATTAGCTCAACGGACGGTTTGCAGCACTATAAATTTATTGGCTAAACCTTGCAAAATAGTTGCCTCATAATATCTTTATTATTTTTTTGGGTGAAGTAAGAGATGTAACTGCCTCATATTGTTTCAGCTTAATTTTGGATATGGAAAATCTGGTCTGAAATATGGAGGTTTGAATTTCTTAACTATGAGAATGCAAAAGTTTAAGCAGTATCTAGACTTAAAGAGGTGTTGATCTACCAAAAGTCATGCCCTTGTCGTGGCTAAGATATGGTTTTGAGTTTTGGCAGTTAAGCTTCCAACTTTTTGTACTGAGAGTCTGAGATCGATGATATCAGTAGCTTTAGAATCCCAAAATGAGCAGAAGACCAAGATTTAAGTGGATACTACATATTATGTGACCATGTGTTTTTAATGCAAATAGACGATAAGATGCCAAGGACTGCATCTTCTTAACAAAGTGGAGAGTTGATAAATCCTTCCACACCATGGGACTTAGCACTAGTGTGCCATGTACTGGGGTGTGCACAAATGCTTAGGAAGATTTGATGCTCACGAAGTGAGACTTCTGTAAAATACTACTGTAGAACCATTTTGGCCTGCAAAGTTACACCGTGTTGAAAGAATCTCCAGAGATTCAAGAATTTGCTACTTTCTACTTAATTTATCCCTTGGTAGCATTTTTGCTGGATTAAGTGTGTCATTCAATAAATGTATTAATCATTTCTCTTGCTGTGTTTTCGCGTCACCCTCATTCGATCAGCAAAAATTATGTGTCAACTAGCTCAGGGTGCTTCAGTTTAGGTTTTAATAGTTCTGACGTTTTTCCATAGCTGTAGAACTGGGAGAGTCGAATTCTCAACCATGGTGTAGTTCACTTATCTGTATCTTGTGTGGCAGGATGTGGTGGACTGCAGATGCAATGGATTGATAGAGCAACACTGCTAACATTACATAATAGACATATTTCAAAGGACTGATACTTGTTGCATGATCTGGTAAGGTTTAAGATTATTTTGATTTAGTTCCAGAACTCAGACCTCAAGTCCCATGACTACTACAGAAAATATCTGTCGAAGCTTTAAGTAGGCCCACCTCTACACTTGAAAGCAATAAAACAGACATTTGGAGGAGGGAGAAGATGAACATACTACAGGGATATGTTCCATACAGCACGGAGTCGGTAAACATTAATTGCAGTGCTGATTTTTAAGGACACTGTTCCTCCTCTCTTGCAGCAACTTAGTGATATTGTGCCAATTCCAGGTTTGAACTACTGCAGAAATGTTTTATGTTTTACTCAATAGAAGATTGCATACAAGGACCTATTCTTACCACACATTGACTTTTAAAATTAAGTTCTTTTTAGCTTAACCGAGAAGTGGCAAATTCACACTGCAGTAAAAGATGGTTCTGAGGCAGCATGGGTGTTTCCAGGAGGATTCATTGTTATTTGGTGATCATCGATCCAGAGTGTAGTGCACCTATGGCTTTATCCTTCATTTACCACAAGACTACGACCATAGGTGTCAGTGTAATTTATCAAAACAAGTGTGGTTAGGTTGTGCCTGCTCATTTATAGCAGGAGACGATACATATATAATTTGGATGCTAGCGTTGGGTATTTTACGTCGGCACAAGCATTGTCTGCTTGTTACCAATTGGCAATAATTTTATCAACACACTAATGTCTCCGAAACTTAATCAGTGGTGATCAAACTCGGGAAAGTTATCAACACTTCCGTTTGAATATACTTAAAAATTTTCATCAATTGTTTTTTACTCGGAAATGATATTGGCTGCAGAAACGAACCTCCTTTCCAAGGTCGTTATGGATGTTGATGTAAATGACTCTGGGTTGGATCTTGTTGGAGAAAACAAGACAGGTTTTGGTGGAACTTGTAGGGAGTGAAGGCTTCCCTCCAGCATTTCAACTGCCTTCTCTATTGCTGGTCGATCTGCCGGCTTGGTCTGAATGCACCACAAGCCCACTAAAATCATCTTCCTTGCTAATTCTTCATCTTCTTCGTTCATGATACCTTGTAGACTCAGGTCCTTCCCCAGCTCGAGATGTTCATAGATCCAATTTGGAAAGTATACTTCACTAGTTTGGCTCATGTTAACGTTGTTTCTCACTCCAACCATCTCAAGAACAAGCATGCCGTAGCTGTAGACATCTGATTTGTGAGAGACGTGTCCAAACGCTCTAGAGAACACTTCTGGAGCAATGTATCCAGCCGTTCCCCTGGCACCTAACATTGATAGAATGCTCTCCTTTCTCTCGCACAATCTAGAGAGGCCAAAGTCAGATATTTTGGGGCAGAAATCCTGGTCCAAGAGAATATTGTGAGGTTTTATGTCAAAGTGGACTATTCTTGTGTTACAACCTCGGTGTAAATATTCCAAACCTCGAGCAGTCCCAACTGCGATACTGTACAATGTTGTCCATTTCAAGGAACAAGATGGTCCACTGTTAAGAAATTTGTCCAGTGAACCATTGGACACATACTCATAGATTAAGGCTCTCCTATTTCCTTGGTAACAAAATCCCAAAAGCCCTACTATGTTAACATGGGAAGTTCTACTTATACTGGCTACCTCATTTATATAATCTTCTCCGTCACCATTAGTTTCTGTCAGGACCTTTACAGCTACCGCGCGACCATCAGGTAGTTCTCCTTTGTATACTTGACCAAATCCTCCTCTTCCTATTTTATTGCTGAATGAGGTTGTGATTTTCTTTAGATCCTAATAGTTGTACATCTTTGGAGCATGAGATCCGTAATTTCTCATAAATTCTTCAATTTTGTGATCTTGTGATTCAATCTTCCAGCAAATCAGTTGCTTACAGGATAACCCCCGACTTCTGAGGCAATAGATGATTGGAACTGATATTATGGCCAGCCCTGCAATACAAACTGCGGCAACTGCATATAGATATTGTTAATAGATCAAGTACAAATGCAGATTGAGGGAATGACACAGGGATGCTTTACCTATTGCAACTGTCGGAATCTTTACTGAACCTGCAGTATGTGCCAAGAACTTATCATTATTTTATCTGACCGCAACTACAAAGGACTATCATGAATGAACAACTCAAGCGAATCGTGTCACAGTTTCAAAATGTAGACTACAAAAGGAAAAATGAAGGAAAAGCTATAGAGCGAGAGAATTTAGAAGAAAAAAAAGGGTGAATTGATGAATGACTCATTCAGAATCCAGAAGAGTCACCATGAGCTTTTACTTTCTCGAGTTCAAGGACTTGCACATCACGACCATTAATGAACTTTGCAATTCTATGAAATAAGATTAAACCAAAACAAAAATTATGTTGTATATGCTTTACAAGCAAAGGTTTTCTCAAGAAAGAAATAAGAAAATGGTGGCTCTCATCAAAGATGCACTGGACATGAATTAGGTAGAGAGAGAGAGAGTTTCAAGAAGGTCGCAAGATCAAGTTTTGGATACTTCCCTAATGTCTTCTGAAGTGATGAATATATAGTTTTAAAGGGGATGTTGGATATAATCACCAATTTTCCTACTTCATATGTTAGTAAATTGATATGAGAATTCATATATGGTTTATACCTGAACTAAGGAAAAGAGTGATAGTAACTAAATTAAGATACATAAGGTATATGTTTGAATATGTAGAAGTTCCTAGCTGTTTTATTCAAAGTCTAAGTTGGGACAAGATACTTTCTCCTACAACTTGTCTTCAAGTGATTCCGTTAGTAGTAAATAATTATGAGGATTAGTAGAGGAAAGATTACCGGGTAAGTTTTGTACGTCGTTGCAGTCGTTTGGATGATTACCATTTTCACAATGGCAAGCAAAGTCTCCAGAATCTGGATTGGATCCACATCTTCCACCCGACCTATCGCATTGGTTGCACTTTGAATCAATAGTTGCCGTCCAGTTTACTGAAAACCCACCAGCAATGGCTCTTTTCAGAACTTCCACCGAAGCTGTAGGACTGGTTAATGCCACAGCATTCGTTTGATTGACCCTAACTATTATTTCTTCCTGGCATGTTACCAGACTAAGGTCGAAGGGAACGCCGATCAGCGTATATATACCAAATATATTGTTATTGCAATTGAACCTATTTGGAGACGAAGCTGGTAATTGCAAACCAGGGCGGACGGTGCAGCCGAAATACAGAGTAATATTCAGGTCACTCGAAACATAGCTGAAAGTGTTTAAATCAAAGGAGGCATTCTCAGGATTATCCAAACAAATACTACTCAGTAAATCATCCCGAGCCAGGGTTACTATTCGATTAGAGGTGTTGATCGACATCACTTCGTATCTTGTTGATTCAATAGTAATTTTGGGGATGTTACTTTCGCACTTGATCTCAAAACTTGGATGACCACAATACTCTGGTTTACTCCCTCCCCAAAAAGGGTAAACTATATCCAAGCTGCCGCAGCGAAATGGCTCACCACCACAACTTCTGTATCGCTCGTCATCTTGACTGAGGGATATGGGCATCTGGAGAAAGCATAGAATGATAAACAGAATGACAGTTGTGTGGAAATCTGAGAGCATTTTTTGGAGCAAATTCAGTCCAATTTTTTTATTTTTTATTTTTTAATTTGCCTTTTAAAACTGCTAATGCTTACACTTGACAGGAGTAACATTGTCGACTTTTCATATCAAGTTGTCACAATCAAAGTGAAGCATTGACTCTTGGGTGTATGACTTGGTCTAAATCTAAATTGGCTGTAAAACCATTTGAACATTACTTTTACAACACAACATATCCAAGGGACCCAACTCAATTAACCTATCAAAGCAGTTTGGAAAAGAAAATACCAAGAAAAGAGTGCCTTGCAAATAATAGGAGAACCACTAGATAATATGAATTCTCATTCACTTTTTTTTGTACATGAATCACTTTGACGCACATTGGGTAGAACGCAAGTGCATCAATAGGTGAACTCGATGCGTTTTTTGGCTACTATAGGACTCATATTTCTTGCGCTTAACATATATATATCACTCTTTATCACTGGACCAAATCCCTAAGATTGGGTGAAGATTTATTAGATAAAGCTAAAACTGTTAAATTCGAAAAACCAAAACCATAAAAATAGTTGCCAAGGAAATATTTTCTTGACAGTGAAATTACTCGGTAAACAAAAACTAAAGAGGTACTAAATTGTCATTTTCTCTCGTGCTTATTAGTCAATAAATATGACTCATTCAAAAAATCAAGAACACCAAAACAGAAAAAAGCGTAGGTTGATTTATCTGTAACTTGTACCGAAGTTTCCAACGCGCGGTGAACCATCACCATCTCCACCTCCCTCCTAGTATGATTGTAATTCATTAGACTATTGGCAATAATGATATGTGGAACAAAATCAACTACTTTCACACGCTTTATTCTGTTTCAACTTTATAAGTGAACTTCGCATAACTTCCACGAAAAGAAAAGGAAGCAAAATAGACCAAAGCTTAAAAGGAGGTACAGGTACACATGGTACATATTTCTTACTCTTTATAGCTAGTCACCAGCCTTTGACATATCATGTTGATGCCATGGAAGAGTCCTGGGAGATGACGGAAATGTGACACTAGTGGTGTAGTTAACTACTACCTTGAGCAATATCATACAGCTAAAGGAGAAAAGAAAGAAAAATAAGACACTGTTAATCTTGGGACGACTCCAACAACACTAACTATAAAGACAGCTATTACTGAGAGAATTGAAGAAGAGATTTTGTTACGAAAATATGGAACGAATTTCCTTAGCAAACAGTTACACACAGGTGATGATACATCCAAGAGCTTGTGACACTACAGTTGCACATCTTGCATAATATACAAGTATGGAAGCTCATATGAGTATAAAACTACAAGCTTTTCATGTCAAAATGTTACATTTGATTATACAGGGGAAATAGAGATGCACTACTTACTTTATTTCTCCGTCACCACTTTATATCTTGATGGCAAAGATAACTCAACCATTTACACCTACAATTACACTCACAGGAACTGCAGTTAGAGCTTATCCCTTGTTTGCATAAACAGACACATGTTAACTTCTCAGGTGATTAATTAAGGTGTTTTCCCTCTGTAATTTAGGAGTCACCACACTAAGCCCTTTCTTCTCCTAAACCTGTCAACGCGATCTGTGCTCATCCGCGACTTCTCAGGTTTGTTTGACTTCTTAGTCTTTTCAAGTCGACTATCCAAACTGTTCCTTGAAATTTCAGGAAGATCAGGTTTCAGGTCAAATGTGTCGGTGGTACCACTTTCGGCAGGTTTACTCTGATTTTCAGACTCTGTTGATGCTTTCTGGGGGCTAATAGCAGCAGGCTTCGGTTTGCCAAGACCAAGAACAAATTTCTTTAGATGTTTGATATACTCTGGGTAAAGTTCAAGATTGCAGTGTCCACCTCCATTTATCCACAAAGGTTCATATTTTTCTTTACATAGCTCCCACAGCTGTTTCCCGTGGGAGTAGTCAACAACTTCATCCGCTGTTCCCTATACACGTGTTAAAATTCTTTGAGTAAAATGTTCAAAAACAGAACCTTTGGGAGATACAAGGCAGAAAGGGTCTAAAGTAGTTTATTAACAGGTAAAGAATTAGAATGTTGGGAGGTACAACACGTAAAGGATCTACCGTTATTAAATTAACCAGTCACAGGACAGTTGCCCCGCCATCTTTCCCGGACCCATCTATACTGTGAAGTGTTTGTAAATAGATTGAATTTGAAAGAGATTGCTAATTATGAAATAGAAGGATAAAACATTGGAAAAGAAGGAAAACTTACATGAATGACGAGAACCGGACAATTCACTGCACTAATCTTGTCAATGTTCTGAAATTAATTGGAGTAATGGAATCAGATTTTACAAGAGGAGATGGAAAAAGAATTACGTACAGATAACCACTGAGAGTGTTTTACCTTGTATATGTCAAACCAATATGTCCGCTTGACAGGGTACAAAACTCTTACACCAGACAATATTGGACTATGTAAAACAACACCTCGTAAATTGGGTACTCGTGATGCAAGATCAACAGTTGGGCCACTGCCAACAGATTGACCATAGATTATTAGCTGTTCATCTTTGACCCCATATTGCTCCTTTAAGCATTTATATACTGCATCAATGTCCGCGTACGTATTACATTCAGATGGCTGTTTCAGAGAAAAGATGATTTCATTATAATTTAAACAGCAAACAGCAACAACGGAATAGACCCATATGAATACCAAATGAGTTCCTAGAACAAGCAATGAATGAAAAATCCAAGATTACGAACTGAAACTTTCTTATATACCTGTGCCAGGTCTCACACAAATTTGTTAATAACATTAAGCAGAAAACTATATAAAGAAAGAAAAACATGTTTTAATGCACAAAGCAACATTCTAATTAAAGTTTGACCAGTGTTGTCAAAAGTGCACTTAGCCCTGAAGCGAGACTCAAAACGTGTTGAGGCGCTTTGCCTCGCTTAATTTGCACTTTAGTATCTTCATCTAGGTTCTAAGACATACTCTTCCTAGTCAATAAGCCTCTTGTGGAGAGGCGACACAAAATAATCAATACCTTACTTTACGTGAATTGTCTTTAACTTTTTTGTTCATATATATCTTTCATTCATGCTCATAATTATTAGGTTGAAGCCTTGAACTAATCATATATATTTGAATTTTTCTCACTTTGCGACCTTATTCATTATCTCACGCTTTATTTGCACTTCGAGAGTTTTTTGTGCTTTTTGCTTAAATAACACTGAGTTCCACATGGCCAAATAACGTAGCATGGTTGCAGCATCTAGAAACTAAAGAAATGAGGTAATAAACAAAGAATTGTTTAGGTTTGGAAGCCATGCATAAGATTTAAGAATGTACAAAAAACCTCGATCCAATTACAGATATAATTCCAAGAAAGTCCAACCCAAATTGTTAAATATTAATGGCTCTAGCTCTTCCGTATCAGAACTTCGATAAGGCATGTGTTTTTCACCTTATCATATGTATAGATGGTAAGCAATATTAATATTCCCTTAAAAAGATGATTGCGGGACAACAAAATGCATACTGAAAGGTCTCCCCAAATTTGGTAAGAAAATCAAGATATGTGATGCGTGTTGCAACATATCACATACATAACGTGACAGAGGCAGAAGAAAAAAAGAAGAACAATATTTCTTTCATATATGGATTTCATGAAGGGAACTAGGCTTAAATAAAATTCCAGTCACGGTTTGTCGTGGGAGTTCACTAAATGAAGAAGTGGATGATACATCATTGGTCATTGTACAAACAGGGCAAGCAAGCTCTTCCTTGAGAATTTAAAAATGAACGTTAAAGCTTTTAAGAGTTCATTGACAAACAGCTCCTGTTCTTAGACCGGTTGCCGGTCAGGGTTATAGGGAGTTTATGACTAAACACAAGCCCATTGCCAATACTACACCTTGGGCATTCCTTCCTAGGAACAAAAAAAGTTACCATTATAAGACAACAAAAAATAGCAGTTAAGTCCAAAAAGTGCATTGCAGGGTTCAGACAATTTGACAGACCCAACTACGTGAACTAGTTTGGTTAGCTAGTGCTTCAAGTTGTGGTTCTAATGAGAAAGGAGAAACTAAGCTGAAGGTTAGGTAACATATACGGTGGTACTGAAAGAGATTTGATGTGTTCTATAATATCTGCCGAGTAATCACTGCTACCTTAAATAAATCATTGTTAGTGTGTTCTTGCAAATAATGCTTTCAAATTATACAACATATTCCTACCCCCGACGCAAAAACAAAAAGAAGGTACAGAGGATAAAGGCGGACCTGGACATACAGCCCACAGGTTGGGGGCAACGTAACTTAGAGAGCCAGTCCATTTTGGGCGAGACAAAATGGCGGATTGGGGCAGTCCCGTGTCTGAGCCGATTGGTCAGACGACTACTACTTCACTTATTAGTTTAGTATTAGCTGCCTAGTCCTTGTATGTTTGCAAGTGAGCAAAAAAGAATACCATTGTCTTTATGTTTATTCGCGCATCACAAAACGGCCCAAGTGATATCCATATTAAATTGACTTTTTGATGTTGTAAAATAGATGAAAACCCATCTGTAATAATAGAGTACAAGTAACATCCAAAATTATGGTTTGGAAATGATTCTTTTGCATTATTAGCATCAGTTAGAGATTGATTTCCCTTGGCATTATATATTGTTCCAAATTCGGAGTGACAAATTACTGGAGCGATTTCAGAGGATAAGATATCTGTTCTCTGACATCAAATTTTGCTTCAGAGGATCTTAGGAGCTAGGAGTTTAAGACCATGTAGAAACATGGGTGACAAGTGGCATTAAATGATTAATACGAGGCCTGAAGGAGAGGTGATATAACATTCACATCATCCATAGTCTTTATACTAAACCTCCACGTAAGAAATCTAGAGAAAATGTTTTTTTTTCTTTCAACAAATAAGAAATCTACCAAAAGTGAGCAAACGAAGATTTTAAGAAAGAAACCTTCAATCTTTGCATGAAGGTTACATATGAATTTCGTAAATATGATATGCCCACATATAAATCAAAACAAATATAACAATTATATAGCTCAGAGATGAGGACATGAGGTTGACACCTGGCTTCTACCATATCTTAACAACATTTACTTTAAATCTTCTGAAATTTTAATGTAAGTCCAAAAAGGTAAAAATTAAAGCTCTACCATCACATTCGTCCATTAACAAGTATCATTGCAAGTTAGAGCTGGTTGATAAAGACAGTTTTCAAAACAGATGTCAATTTTCTTCCTACTAATAATGTTATTATACACGAAACAAACTGAAACCGATGAAGGCAGTAAGGTTTTTCTCTTTGTCCCTGTTTTCTTTATGAAGACAGGGAACAAAAAGCTGCCAAGTATATATGACCAAGGAAGCAGGTATCTAACCTTTCCACTTGATTGTCCATATCCAGAGTAATCATACCTAAACAAGAAACCATATGAGCAACGTCAGGAGGGTCTGAGAAATCAAACGGAAATCCTACTGTTTAGTTTGACATTAAAAAAGTTCTAGAATTGAAGCAAATGAATGCTCTATTTACGAAACCAGAGAGAGACAGAGAAACCAGGGGGTTCAACCATAATATTAACTTCATCGGGGGTCTTCCAGATGCAACTCGCAATAGGTCAAATTGCACAGAAGATAGGAAACAATCACGAGTTACTAAATTCTAGTTTAGAGTAAAGTAGTAAAGCCAAACAAGCTGCTTGCTTGAATTGGACTCCTGGACCTCAAGCTTGGCTTGCTTCTAACGTCTACTTGTTCATCAAATTATTATCCACTAGAATCATGTATCAACCATAGAATCAATGTTAGGAAAATACAGCACAAAAATAACAATTTCATGCCATCCGCACGTTATAGGAGAGTCCGTATAAATAGCCTAATGTTAGTCGCATTTCAGAAAATTAGAGCAGTGTGTCACGCACTACAGTTTAAAACAAACAACCTCGAATTTTCTCCAATTTCGTAAAATCTCAAAAAGAATTCTTTAAGCTAGGAAAGTCATGACACGGAGTAAAAACATCATGTCATTATCACCTTACAGGGAGAATCAAAATATACAGCATAAAGTGAGTCATGTTTCAGAAACACATTAGACTGTTTCATGCCCAATAAATTAAAGCAAACAACTTCTTCAAACTTTTGTTAAATCTCAACAAAATTCTCAATTTGGAGTATGTTCTACTAAAGATGTATTATTTCTACTCAACTAGATGTCTTGGCCCAAAAATGTCAAGTATTTAACTTCCAACTTCCAAACTTTGCTCATATTCAAGGAAAAAAAAAAGTGATCCAACTACGGAAGTTACAAATTCTCAATTACTGCATAAGGTGTCTTTCCAATTGCTAGATTCAAGAAAATGAACGAAAAAAAGAGTGAAAACAGAACTAGGACTTGAGAGAAAAAAACAAAAATAAGCTTTAGCTCAGAATCAGATAACGGAAACAAAATTGAGAAACTAGGAAATAAAATAGTGGTAATTAGAAGGGAAGCTTAATTAAATTACCCCATGAGATTAACACGAAGACGAAGGCTCAATTCAACAAAGAGCTCAAACATCTGACCCAAATCAGCAGCATTACCATGAGAATACAGCATAGTAGCAGATGCCTTTGGATGCTTCACATGAACGGCCACAATTTCATTTCCACGGCGAGTACGAAGTTTCAAAAAGTCTACTCCATCTCTCCTAGCTACCTCAGGTATGCTAAACTTGCCGTCGTCGGGGACCACCGTGTAAGACGGCGGAGTCGGTGGGAAGAAGGCGAACTTAGCAGCGATGGAAGAAGTCACTCCTCCCATTATCTACCGTAACTTAATGCTACTGCACCAATCATAAAGCAGCCCCCTTTTTCCTTATCTTCTTCTTCAGGGCGGCGCGTGGAGGTCAAGAGAGGCGCGTAGGGGTTTGAAAAAAAGGGAATATGCTACGACTAATAAAAGGTTGTTGTAGGAAGGGGATATATTGTATAACGTTGGAGTTTTCGGATTTTATGTAAGACTTTATGACTCGTAAGTATGGGTAAGAATTTTTTGGTTCAATTTTACTTGTCAAAATTGTTTATCCGAGAATTAAGTAACATGAGTTTTAATAAAAATTTAATATCTTTAAATAACTGTAAAAGTGATAAGTTTAATTAAGAAAAGCTTAAATGAAGTAATTCAAGCCAAAGCATGTGAAGTAAACAATATTTATGTTAACTGTTTTATTATCAACTTTGGATTAGAATTTTCTAACCACCATGTTATGATAACTTTAATTACCAAACCACGGAAGAAGGTAATGGAGCTTTTTGACTATTAAACCATTGTAGAAATGCACCTTAATGGACTATAATTTAACATACGTAATTTTGGTTATAAATATATCTTAAAGAAAAGAAAAGAAAATGTTAGTTCAAAAAAACACAAAATATTATTTAAAAAAGATCTACCAAGTTCCAACTAACCATGAAAACAAGAATGTCATCGTCTCTCAAATATGTTTTGTGCATATCATAAATATACTCGAGGAAGAAATAGAAAAATTGATAGTTCTTAGGAGAAAGGTTTTCTATTTATATATATTTAAAACGATAAAATTCAAGGAGAATATCTAGCGAAGTGAAGGTAATTATTCTTGATCAGTTGATATTTTTTCTTTTATTTTCATTTTCTTGATATTTTTTCTTTAAATAAATTAAAAATAAAGTGTGGTGCAACAAGTTGGAAGATGGAACCAAAGAGAAAAGGTTAATAGGACAAAGTCTTTTCCTCTTTCTTGTGTTTTAAAATTGTGTACTTGCCAGCCCAAGGAATGATAAAGGCCTAACGTATCTATGGAAAACATTATTTATTGGAGAGAATCAATTATCAAAGGATTGTCCTTATAGGTCAAACCAATTGAAATGAGAGACAGAGTTAAATGGAACACGTCAAACATAATCCCATCTGTACCATTTTCAGATTTCCCCTTTTTTTTTCATAATCACAATGTCCACATTAACTTATATAGGAAAATATAAAAAATTTAAAATTAATGAGATTTTATAGCCATAAGCTAAATATATTGAAATTATTATTTTTGGTGATGAATTTTTTCACATAATCCGCTCGGTAGAAGAGGCGGTGAAGTATTTTCCTTATGACACAATCAGACAATAATCAAAAGGAAAAATTATACTTCCTTTACACTATATATTACGTAAAGAAATAGTGTCAGGAAAAAAACTGCGAAACACAATACAAAAAGTTAAAAGAGAAATGTCAATCTTCTACGCAAAGAACTGCTATAAAGCGCAACTTATATTTAGCCATCGCCAGCTACAATATTTAACTAAAAGTACCTTTTTAAGAGTTGTATTGAATAATGATTAATGAACGTGATACAGAATGGAATTATAACTACTATTTCTTTATTCTGTATAAGAATATAAATCATCAAGAATATCTGACAAGATACTATTAATATATAATCCTTTTAGGGGGCGTTTAGTAGGCTGTATTAAAAAAAAAAATCATGTATTATATGTGGTATAATTTAATATTGTGTTTGATAGGAATGTGAGCCTATATATAATTAATTCATGGATTAGTTAATATATCCTACATGGTATTATGAGATGTATTACTAATACCTTCCATTTGAAGATATTAGTAATACATAGGATATAATACCATGGGATAAGCACATAAATACAAAAATATCCCTTAAATCTTTTTAATTTTTATTTTAATTTCTTGATTTTATATTTATATTTGTACTAGTAAAACTATTTAAATAAATGAATTAGTTTACAAATTATTTAGAGAGACTTATTTGTAACTAATTATATCTAATTCAAATCAATACAAATTTAAAATTGAGTTATTTAACATTTACTAATTAAAAGACAAATAAATCACTAATTATTCGTATTTTGAACAATTTAAAAAAATTACATACATATTAAAATGTACATGGTCATTCAATTTTACAATTGTTGACCGTCTTTACAATTTTAAAAGTAGTTGGTTCATCTTTTTTAAATTTAAAATTGACATTTTATTAGTGATCAATTTATTAAGATGAAAATTATTTATCCTCAAATAATTCATATAGAAAATTGGAAACATGACAACAAAACACTTGATAAAAATAAACTTACATTATTATGCACTATATTAATCACTATTCCTACATTACTAATCCATGCATACTAATTCATGCATTATTATTTTTTACCCCTTAGGGTTTAAAGTAATACCCACAAGAAAATTATGGATGTGTTAAATTTGATGTTCAGTTCAAAATAATTTAGAAGAGAATATAAAAATATGGAAAATACTGGGCAATTACAAATTAACATGAAAGTCAATATCAGTTAACCATGGTGAAAGGGTAAATATATACCTGAAAAACACATATCTAATATATATTTAGGAGGGGTCGAGGTAGATAGAGGAAGAACTAGAGAGACGTGAACTTTAGATAATAGAGTATGGAGATGGACGAGAAGACATGTTTTTGTTGTTTGTATAGACTATAGACATTTGGTGTAGGTAAAGGGGAAGATAATTGAGGAAGTAATGGACCACCACAATCACCCCATTGTATATAATAATGCGCAGATCAATCAGTCGCCTTCCATACCTAAAGCCATAGCGGTGGCACGTCGACATGTCACGATGAACAACTACTATTTTACATGACTCTTGTTTCCGCATTCTGACAAAAATGGACCCTCTCTGCCTTTTTTTTCCTTAAACATTTGATGTCACTCTTCATTCATCTATCCGTTTCTTTTGCAATCCACCACTCATTAATCTTTTAATAACATCCAACCAGGTAGTATTCTCATCAAACCTATTCACATCTCGACTATTACATTTACCTCTCGCCGGTACACACTAGTAATGGGACTTGAACCTGCACGACCATATGAAGTTCTGGTTCTTCATATGTATTCATTATGTCAAACAAAATGAAAAATCCTGCACGAACCAAAAAGATATCTTCAGAATATAATATAAGTTCCAACAGCAAACCGCTGTTGCAGTGAAGAAATGATATCTGAAATGTGGAGTGACTAGCCATGCTTAACTTAGCAAAGAACAGAAGAAAAACGAAGGCAGCACTGAGCTCAACTCCAACCGTAAAGGACTCTCTCTATGCATCAAACTAGATGCAAATTGCAATGTTCAAGTCGTTGTCTCATAATCCACAACACAAACATATGTATACCTCCTCTCTGTCAATATGTGTGAACTGAAAATATGCAAAGACCATAGATCAAGTTACATAAAGACCTCAAAAAATTCCCTTCATATAGGAAGTTCGGCTAGATGACTGACTAAATTTGCACGTAATCCAGGTCCAGAGTCCCAATTTTCTATCTTAAGCCCTATTAGCACTCTTCAGAGAAGTGTATCGAACCAAATCATCATTGTAGATCAACCAGCCTCAACCCTACTTTCAATTGGAAATGAAAGATCAACAAACGGAACATTGGAAAATGCAAAATTCTGATTCATTTAAATAAAAATTGACATCAAAAGCTGTCTTATAGAGGAAGAATAAGTGATTCCCTCTAATTTAGTGATTTCTAGAAATTAACAATTAATGCTCCATTAAGACTTGCTTTAGATCAACTAAGTTCATTGAGTGTCCAAAGTGACCAAGTTCTCCTGAGTGGCCAATCTGATGAACAATGCTAAGAAAGAAAAGTTAGCAAATGTAGACATGAAACAAAGGATGGTCCCTTCGAGGACATCTAATTAGAAAAACAAAGGATGTAATAACCAGAAAATTTTCTGATATATCATCTAGGTCTCTGCTTTTTAGGGAGCACTCCTTCAAGTTTCAAATGATTAACCTCTACTAATTGAGATTGTTATTTCACATTGTCTCTCAACTCCTCGGAGTAAGACTAACTAAGACCAATATCCAGAAGCGTATAGGAATGACTTAGTCCCAATTTTTCGATTTATACTAACTTCATATTTCACAACGGGAGAAGCAAAAGAAGGAAGATGGATATACTGCGAAGTAGTAATTTATTAGGTCAAAATAATTTTTTAGCAACAAAACCCTGCATGTTTATCCAAAATAAAGCTCCATTCATCTGTAAGGCAAATTTTCTATGACTATTGAAACATGAAGAAGTGCTTCTGCAAATATCAAAGATCTCAGCAGGGATTATCACATATGTGCAGTTTAGGCAGTAGAAAATGGAAGTTGCAAGGAAGACAAAGGGGCCCTTAAGAATAAAAAAGCAGGATGCAGGACTATAGAACTCATCCAGAATGGTAGAAAATTTCATACCATTTTCCCCTGAACAATGTCTTCGAAGATGCACATTCCTGGACAGATATTAGTTACATCATCACCTAAAATATACCATCCAAATGACAGTTACAAAAGAGATGAGACATCAAGGACTCAAAACAATACTTAGTAACTAACAGTTAGGACAAACCTGAATTGTCAGCATTTCTTCTACAGCAAGCACGCTGAAGAATATTGTCTGATGGTATGCCTATATGAACTCATACTAGATTGTGCAGCTCCAGTTGGAAGTTCTTCCCGGGGAGATAGAGCAACTGCGCCTTGTAAGCTGAGAAAATAAATTATATGCTTGATCCATCAGCATCTGGAAGAGAATCTCCAAAAACTATCATTTGTCTGTTCAAAACTAACATCAGTACGTCATTGTGTTTGCCTTTTACAAGAGGAGTGAATACTTCTACCCACTTAAAACTGGTTAACATAGGTTGTATTCTCAGTTGCATTATCTCTTAAATTTCAACTTCCACAAAATCGTTACAATGTAGAACTCTTAGCCAATAAATAAGGTTAAAACTTCAGTGGCAAAGTTGATGACCATTCTTTATCAATAATGCAGAAGCTTAGCCATTTGGATTTTAGACTGGACCTTCCTTGCTTCATGCGTAAGTCCACAACTCCGAAGACCATCAATAACAATTCGTTTATCTGATTTAAGAATTCTCATGCCACCTCTAATACACGATAGTAGTAACTTAGATGCTGCGCGAAACCTCCTAGCTTGGCAAAGACCACGGACTATGGTAGAGTAAGTAACAGAATCTTTCGTATCCATTGACTCAAATATATGTGTAGCATAATCCAATTGACCAGTTTTACACAACCCATTGATAAAAGAATTCCACGCAACCAAGTTAGAATCAAAACCCGTCACGCTCATACGGTTCAATTGTTGCTGGGCCTCTTGGAAATTACCAGTTCTGCACAAGCCATCAATCCAGATAGCATGGGTGAACTTGTCAGATTCCAAGCCTCCATTTTCTGCCTCATATAACAACTTATAAGCATTATCCAGCTGACCTTCCTTACAATATAGATTAAAAATGGTATTAAAAGACACAATGTCAAGGGTAAAGCCACTTGTAATGATATATCCCAGGTACTCATTGGCCTCAGTTATCCTCCCAGTTTTAAGTAACATACTTGCAACTGTACAGTAAGCAAAGGCATCATATGTATATCCTTTGTTTCTCATTTCTGCAAAGATTTTAAGGCCTTCTTCAAATTGTCTATATCTGAAGCAACATTTCATTACTGCCGTATAAGTGATGGCATTCGGGATATGACCTGATTCTACCAATTCATTGAGGAACTCTCTTGCAACGTTTCCTCGTCCTGACTTGCACAACCCATGAATAAGAATGTTGTAAGTTACTAATTGAGGAATAAATCCATGACGCTTTAAACTCCTAAATAGCATAAAGGCATTCTCAGTATATCCATTCATACACAGCCCATTAATTAAAATATTAAACGTTGCTGAATGAACAGATATATCTTTCAAAAGAATATCTTGAAAAACCCTGTAAGCTTCATCTGGCTTTCCAAATTTAAAGAAACAATTCATTAATGTGTTGTAACTCCAAATATCAGGAAGAATTCTCATCTCAAGCATTTCATCAAACAGGTCGAGACATTTAGATAACAGAGAATATCTAGTAGCTCCGGCAATCAAAGAGTTATAGGTAATAACATCAGGGTTAATTCCAGCGTCCTTCATCCTATGAAGGATGGAATAGCCAGCATCTATGCCAACAAAGCGGCAATATGCAGCAATCAATGTATTGTAAGTGACAACATCTGGTTGTAATCCAATTCGCATGCCATCAACTATAATAATTTCAGCTTTCTCTAATTGTTTGGCTTTACAAAGAGATGCCACACAAACATTCATTAACCTTGTTGATAATTTATCTTTGATTCTCCGCATCTACTCAAAACAGTTTACACCTGAAATCTGAACAACTTTTCGAACAAAAGTGACAGAAAAAATACTTCTCAGATATCAAATGCTTATGAAATCGCTGTTTGAAAGGAAATGATCAATGCACATGAACATATAAAAAAAATACAGAATCACCGATTTGCACACAAAAAAACAATGCATAACTGAAAGAGTAAATACCTAAAAACAACGAACGAAATCAATAGTCTTTTACCGTCTATCTAACTAGAGAATGAGAAAAGAAAATTTCAAAAAGCTCTCTTTGCCAGTTTCTGGACTTCCGCTGAGCCAACAGTTGCCGCCGGTAGAAAGACTACCGGGAAATTTCAAAAGACTTTTGGCTGAGTTTTACGAAGAAAGCCCATAAAGTATATCGAATGTCAAGTACATCCTTAATGTATTGTAATTAAGAGGAGTTATGGTAAAAGTATCAAAAGGTGAACAAGTTTGATCCAAAGTTACTATGTCCGTCTAAAAGTAACGGTGAACCAAGCACGTGAATTGCACGTGACTCGTTTTATGGACAACATAGCGTGAATTAAAACGGTGGCTTAGACCAACACATTATCCTTGAAACCGCCCAAAAAACTATTTGTATATTTTTAAACCTAAATTTATTACTTATTTTTTTGTGATACAACAGATTTCGGAAACTTTCCCTTGCATTTGATAATTATCTAAATTATCACAATGTTTGTTAATTAGAAATCAAAATGTCCCTATTTTTCTAACATATAATTTCCCCCAATTAAAATCTAGTTAGCAAAAAATGATAGTAGTAGAAATTACACCAATAAGCAAATATATATTAATTAATTAGTTAATATAGTAATATCCTGGCTAATTTATAATAATTATGTAAACTTTGATTTGAGTTTGTAAAATGCATCATTATTAATTCTTTGTTTGGTTTGTATTATATATATATATATGAAGATTTGTATTTATATATGACAATGATTTTTTTTTATTTTTTAATTTTATTATCGAATGCATTCAATCGTTAATGTATAACTTTTTAAGTTGGTATAAATGTATATTTTTCAAAAAAATATATATAATATAATGTGTATAGTTTTGTATAATATAATTGATATAATATAAGTTATATAACTATTTGAGTTTGTATAAATACGTTATTTCGAATTTTATCATATTTGTATCATCCCAAAATTTATATTACTCCGAAAAATATATCTATTTTTAGATTTATAGTTGTACCCATATTTGTATAAAATTCATAGTTGTATATAGTTATTTTAGTTGTATATTTCAATATTTTACCTATACAAAATATATAAGTATAAAAGTTTACTAACAGAATTATACATACACAAATACAGATAAAAATAACTCAATTATATAAATATACACAAATTATACAAATACATTCGTGAATTATACAAACGAATAAGCTATAACTACAACCCATAAATTTATAAACTATAATTAAGGGATTTAATTAAGTTTAAGAAAAATTACGCGGATAAACAAATTTAAACTACTTAATTAGTCATCATAGATATAGTTTGTTATAATTAGCACTCGCGACTGACATTAATAATGAATTACGTGGGCTGACTTTTAGTTTGTATAAGAAAAAATTAGCAAACTAGTCAAAATCAATAACTTAATTAGTAAAAAACTCATTACTTTAAAAATATTAGTTAAAATGTCAAAAATGTCATTATTTTGAAAAGGAATATGTATCCTAATTAAACCCCTATTTTATCTCCTAAAAAATTAATTTATTTACATTTTCATGTATATCGATAGTTCACTTTTCTCAAATTATTTTAATTTTTAAAAAATCAAAATCTGCAAATTTTCTCCATATCTCTCTCTTCCATAAGTAAAAAAAATAAAATTTTCTCTCTCCATATTTAAAATTCTCTCTCTCCATATTTTACTGTTCATATTACTATTCAACCTTCAAATCCTTCTTATCTTCAACCCCAATTTTCTTATTATCTTCTACCGAAATGTTTTTTTTTTATCTTCAAAATCTGAATTCACACAAATTTCTCTAATTAAGGTATTTTCATAGTTATCAATTTAGATTTATTTTCTGATTTTATTGTTGTTTAAATCATTGGTGAAAGTATGATAATTTTCGTTTAGAACTATAAAACACTCTTAAATAAATGATTCTAAGAGACACTATTCATCTTAGTAAAATGGTTTCTAGTGATTTTCCATCATTTAATCTATGTATTACTCAAGAAATAACGGATATTGTAAAATCTGCTTCTAAAATTAGGGAAGAGAGACGACAAGAACAAAGTCTTCATCAAATTCAGATTGAAAATGTAACTCGTAGGGTACAAGAAAATGACGGAGAAGACCAAATTATTGATGAAGAGGTATTTAAATATTTTTTACATGTTTAGATTTTTGCATGTTGAGTTGAAGTTAAAGAATAATTTGTTCAACAATGTGTACTGAATATATTTGTAAATTTCTTGTTATGTACATTGTGCAATATTTATTAGTTTGTATTTTGTATTCAGTTGTTATTTTATTATTGTATTTTGGGGTCAGTTTTTGTTAATTTTGATAATGTATTCTTTTTTATTCATTCCTTTATATTTTTTCACATTTGTAGATATTCAATAATTTATGAATACATTTTACATGACTATGATATTTCATATTTTATTAATGAACTTTTGTTTGATTTGTTGTATGCTATGAAATTTTTATGTATTTGTATTTATAATTTTTTCTTAGAATTTTGTATCCTTTCTCAATTAATATTCAAATTAGTATTATGCTATTAATAATTGTATTCATTCAAAATCTCATGTTGTATAGTTATGAATCTTGTATTTGTTCCTAATTGAATCGATCCCAAATGTATACTAACTAGATATGTATATTATTTACATGAAGAACAAAATCCTATTTTTTTTTATATATATAAAAAAAAAATCAGAATTTTGTATCCTTTCTCAATTTGTATTTAAAATCGTATGTATACAATTAATATTTGTATTCATTCAAAAATTATGTTGCATAGTTTATGAATTTGACATTTTTTTCTAATTTGTATTTATTCTAAAGGTATGTCAACTAGTTATGTATTTTATTTAAGAATGATTACATCAAATATTCAATTATTTCTTTTCAATTTTATATTTCATTCTCACTTTTTCATCATACTATTTTTTTGTATTTTATATATTATTATAAAAAATTCTAAATAAAAACTAAAATAAATAGAAATACAAATAAAATACATATTGAATGAATACGAAATACAAGATTTTTGAAGAAAAAAATAATTACAGAGGAAAAAAAATATGAATACAAATATATTTTTTAAATAACTATATAGATACATTTGGCATACCTATTGGAATGAATACAAAGTAATAAAAAACTATAATGAATATAAATAGAATATATTGTGGAATGAATACAATTTTAAAAAGGTAAAAATTCTGGAGAAAAAAAAAAGAACAAAGTTTAAGTTTTATTTGAAAATATAACTGATGAGAAAATTAAGTGATCCTTACATTTTTTCTGAAATATTCTCTCCCTTGATTTTCTTCCTTTTGTTATTAAATAATTCTATTCTTTAAATAAAAACAAATAATAAAAACATAAATAAGATACATAACAAACTAAAATTTGACATTTCTACTAAATATTGAAAGTTTGCTAATGAGCCCTCTTAAATGTTAAAATATTGACATTTTGAAAAATTTCTCTTTGTATAATTCACAATTAAACAATTCTTCTTTTGAATTATATTTGTATACGATGTTTTATATTTGAATATGACGATGATTTTTCTTTGGTTATTCAGTTTTATCACCATATACATTCACTCTTTTGTTATAACATTTTAAAAGTTTGTACAAATCTTTTATAATACAATGTAATTTGTATAACCGTTTAAAATTCATATGCATATGATTGTATCTATTCGTTATTTCGAGTTTTTATCATATTTGTATAATGACTGACTTTTTGTACTTAATTATACAACAACACGTAAATTATATCAACTTACCCGCAAATTATACTAATGAGATTCGACTTATACAAATTATTGTCCCCTCTCGCTCACCTCTTTCCTCCCTCCCTAAATATCTCTCGACTCTCTCCTCCCTCTCCCAATCTCGTTCGCCAAATATACAAATATATATGTATACCACAGTTACATACATACAATTATCTAACGAACTAACTAACTATATATTTATACAAACAGACAAAAAATTCACCTTTCTCCCACTCTATGTTATCTTTATTCCCTATGATACGTAGATACAAATTGTAAATAACAAACTATAACTATATAGCGTAATTTAATTATGTTTGAGTGGATATATGCAAAAATTCTCTTTAAAAATTTATTATAATGGCTATTTGTGAAATTTCCTCAAAAAATGCCCACGATCCGACTCCAGCTACGGCCCATATGTCGTACCAGTTATAAAGTTAGCTACGATTAGGGCTTATTACGACAATTTCCGCCCTCTCAGTACCCCTTCAACTCTGCTGCCGCAGCTGTAACATCTTCCCGCGGAAGCACCATGGTATCTCTCACCGATTTCCGTTTCATGAGTGTTGATGCTTTATCATATGTATTCTCCTTTAACTTGAAATATGATTTTTGATTGTGCAATGAGAACAGGCTTCAGAGAAGAAATTGAGCAATCCCATGAGGGATATCAAGGTCCAGAAGCTTGTCCTCAATATCTCCGTCGGTGAGAGTGGAGATCGACTCACCAGAGCAGCAAAAGTCTTGGAGCAACTTAGCGGCCAATCCCCTGTTTTCTCTAAGGGTAATTTTTTGAATCTTCCAATTCTTTTCCATTTAAGTACATTAATTATGTGGTCTAGGAAATATTAGCTTTCTACCATGAACATTTATCTAATGTGTGAAGTGACACTTAGTATACCTTCAAGCTGTTCCTTGTAATCCAGTGTCGAATCTTGGATATCTGTAACATGGGTGCACCACTAAAAAAACCAAAGAAAACGAAATTGATACCTAATCTACTAATTAGATATCTCAACCTTAAACCAAGTGCACCATTTGGTATCCTTGTAGCATGGTTAATTGTATATAATATTATTCAAGTTTTAGAACTATATGCCTAAAATATATAGTTTTATGGATGGAGAGAGACCAAAGGCTCACGTGCCCCAAATTTTGCCTCTATGGTGATTGTTTAACTTATTTTGTCTGCTAGTTTTTTTCTAATTTATCATCAATTGAAGTTTAAATATCAGCCTGAATAGAATGGAAAGATGTAAAAATTCATGTAGCCTAACTTGGTTGCATTGGAGCCTAGCTGATTATTCGATAATGGCAGTGTAATGTTGAGTCATGGAATTAATCCATGGTTAATTTGATCTATATGCATTCAAGCTGTACCTGGCAGTGGTGAATCTAGACTTTTTATCCCTAATCCTCTAATTAAATAACTCAACCTTCAACTGAGTGCCCCTTATAGTCTTTTTTTTTTAATAAGATAAGTGGTATTAATAACAGCATGAAGAAGATGCAAAATTTACAAGATATGGCATTTGAGCTTACAAAAAAATCTCTGGCTAACTATACAAACTATCTAAGCCAGTGCTAATGAGTTAGAAAATCCTTAAGTTGTTCTGGGTGCCCTCATATAATGTTATAGAGATTTAGATAATGTATCCACAAAATGCCTAGTTTTACAGAGACACCACAGGTTCACTTGCTCAATTTTTGCCTATAAATTTACCCCTGGTTCTTTGTAGGGTGATTGTTCAGCGGATTGTTTCACATCTAGGGTTTAAGTTTATCATTAATTTTAATCAGTTGCAATAGAATGGAAGGATGCAAAAATTCATATAGCCTAACCCTTCTTTTTTGCCTTTGAGCCTAGTTGATTGCTTAACAATGGCAGTGTAAATGTCAAGCTATGGGATTAATCCATGGTTAATTCGATATGTATGCATGTAAATGAAGTTTCTTTATGCAATTAATGAAGGCACTAGCTTACGGTTCATATTTTTGTGTTATACTGGGTATATAATTTTTAGCTATTTAGGCATGCTAGTATTTGTGATAGATCATGGTTGAAGTCAGTGTTTATCTCAATTTGTTAGTGTTTATGAAAGACAAGCCATTCACGAGTTATGGATATTGCACTAGTGTCCTGCTTTTGTTCATTCATTAATATGAGAAATCTAGCTGATAAAATTTTAAGTTATTTGTTTTGAAGTGTTTGTTTGTGGACATTTAACTGATGTTGTATGTATCTCAGCTTTCCCTGTTTGGAGATATTGTTAAAATATTTACCCTCTTTATAAAAATATATTTGATCTCTCATGTTATTGTCATGGTTCTCATTATCAGCAAGGTATACTGTGCGATCCTTTGGAATCAGGCGTAATGAAAAGATAGCTTGCTATGTGACTGTCAGAGGGGAGAAAGCTATGCAGCTTCTTGAGAGTGGATTGAAAGTTAAGGAATACGAGTTGTTGAGAAGGAACTTCAGTGAGACCGGCTGCTTTGGGTTTGGTATTCAGGAGCACATTGATCTTGGAATTAAGTAAGCAGATCATCATTTAGATGTCTTTCTGGTTTATAGCTTTCACGACATACATAATTAGCTGTGTTGCATAGGAGGTAACCTGGAGCTAGTCTTCCTTTCTTCTTACAAAACAAAGAAAATCGCATTAACTCTTCCATTGATACCCATATAACTTGGACGTAGTTTAAGGAAACATGATTAACTTTTTTCATATTGTTTCTTGGATCTATCTTATGGTTGCCGTGTCTTACTATATTAACCTCGAAAGATTTGCATCTGCTATTTTGCATTTAAAATTTCAATCTATTAATGTCTGTCATCCTATGTTTTGTTAAAAATTTTCAGATATGATCCTTCAACTGGTATTTATGGAATGGATTTCTATGTTGTATTGGAGCGCCCTGGCTACCGTGTTGCCCGTCGTCGCAGGTGCAAGTCTCGAGTCGGGATTCAGCACAGGGTCACTAAGGAGGATTCAATGAAGTGGTTCCAGGTCAAATATGAAGGTGTTATCCTTAACAAGTCCTCAAACATTCAGTGATAAGCTGAGTGCCAACTTTTGGATCAGTTTGTCTCCTGGCAAGTTTATTTTTATGTATTTTTGTAGACAGCCTTCGATATTATTACTATTAAAGGAATGTTTTGGAGAGATTCTAGTTGGCAAATTAGTATGTTTTACTTCTCATTTTGGCAATCAGATGATTCAAATCTTTGTGATGGTCATTTTCAGTTGTTGCAATTTAAGTAGGATTTATTCAACTGCACAATTGTTTTACTGCAATGCCTAAGCGTTTCAAGTAAATCAGGTTTGAGACTGGATGTTTGGCATAGATACAAGTACATCATTGGTGTTTGCGTTTAGTCTCTCCTCTTTCTCTAAACATCTTGTCTAACTTATCATGCGCCATTGCATGCATTATGTTTGAAATAGTTGGATGTTTATCTCAATTGCACAAAGTTAGTTACATCATGTTTAAAAGTAAACACTTTTATATTATAGAATAATCAAGTGTTTGAGATAACAAAAAATAAAAATGGAAAACCAAATAAGTCAAGGACTTTATGCCCCCTCAGTCCCATTTTATGTGACAATATTTGATCGGGAATGGAGTTTAAGAAATAATGAAGACTTTTGAAATGTTTATCAAATTGTCTTTCAAAAAAGTAAATTCACTTTTCTTTCTCCTAATAAATGTATTAGAGTATTATGTTTAAAATTACGTCGGACCAAGAGTAAAAGATGAATTGTATCTAAAATACTTATCATGTAAGTAAATGTGATATTCTTTTTGGGACTGATCAAAATGGAAATGGTGCCACATAAAATGGGACGGAGGGAGTATATAAAATGGTATAAATATAATTATTTAATTTACTATTGGGTTATATGTTAATTCGTTAAGAAAAAACTCAAAATTGTTAAGAACTGATAACCTGAGAACAAAAAAGATCGAAATCGTTATCAAAACCGCTAAACCAATAATCCAATACTGATAAACCAATATTTTTTTTTCAATTCGAATTATCGATTTTGATTCGATTTTGAAAAAACCCACCTAGGATCTAAAACCATAATGCTAGGAAATATACATACTCTAGCCCAACTAGTCTACAATTAGTAACAACTTATTATCTTTAATAGAGGTCGTTTGGTAGAGTGTATTAGAAGATATAATGCATGCATTAAGTGTGTATTAGTAGTATCTTGTTTGGTAAATTTTTTTTGCCATACACTATTGTGTATTAGGTTGTATATTACTAATACCAATTAATTCTAGGTATTTGTTATACATAACATATAACACTTGTATTAGATTAAATAATTAGAAAACTACCCTCAAAGCATTTACTCTTTTTTTTTATTTTCTTTCTTGTCATATGTTTATTTTTATTTTTATTTGTTTTTCAATGTTTTCTTAATTTGTTGGTGTTTTAACAAACTTTATGTCCTCTTAAGTATTTTTTTTTAAAAAAAAAAAAATAATCTAATTTCAACATAATTTAATTAAAAAAATTACTATTACGACGATATTTGATAAAAAAAATTCTTTGACAATTTTTCACAATTTGTTTTAAAACAGTACAATTATTTAATATTATTTTGAAAAGAACAAAAAGAGGAGGAGTTAATGATGTTTTAGCAAAATCTTTGTTGCAACGAAGTGTACAAATAAATAAAGTGTGAAGGGTATTTGTAAATATATTTTAAATAAAATTATGTAAAATTTGTTATTTCTAATATATCAACCAAATAGTGTATAAGAAACAATGTTTGCATAACTAATGCAAGCACTATTAATGCAAACATTACTAATGCAACCTATTTTGCATAATTCTTCTACATTCTATCAAATGAGCGAATTCACGGACAATCCGACCAGTGTAATACTTACCCGTAGGATCCTATTAAAATAGGAAACAATACAAATTCCTCCATCAGATACATGTATTTTGGATACATGGAGTCAAATTGTATTCAAACATGATGACATATATATATATATATATATATATATATATATATATATATATATATATATATATATATATGATATACTAATACTTCTGCCTCTTTTGTCCTCTCTTGCTAGCATCTCTCCATATGTATATGTGTTTTTAGACTGTATCTACTATCAAATAAACACATAACTAGTATCAATATTACATGTATCTAGTGTCATATACATGTATCTAGTATCAAAGGTATATAGTGTGAATTACTTTCTCTGTCCCATTTTATGTGAGGTGCTTTGACTCGTGACAAAGTTTAAGAAAGGAAAGAAAACTTTAAAACTTGTGATATAAAATTAATGATAATAATTGTGTGATTGTATTTTATTAACGGTAAAATGAATACTTTATAGTTAAACATTACTGATATAGACACGTGTTAATGTTTTTTACGGAAAAGAGCCTATAATACCCCTCACATATGTGAAATTGGTACAAAATTACACTTCTTCTACCTTTCGGGCCTAAAATGCCTTTGACGTCAACC
>JAJJBR010000530.1:0-15898 GCA_022817965.1 Solanum lycopersicoides | reverse complement strand
ATTAATATATGCATTTTGTTGAATAAGTTTTCCATTTTTGAAATCCAAATAGTTATATAGATATTGCCATGCTGCAGATAAGGAACTCCGTGATGAAATTCAGAGGCTTCAACAACTTGATCAAGAGGGTCATGTTTCAATGCTAGCAATGATAAAGGAAAAAGCAGACAAATTTTACTGATGTAGATTCTCTTCAGATGCATTGGATGACTAACCATAACAAACAAGAAACACCGTAGGCAGTCTTTGCTCATTGTACAAGACACACATACACCGTCTCCATGGAAGAACTTCCAAATAGACCTGAACAACGAAGTACGAGTTCATATAATACACCAAGGTCAGTGCTACTCTCCAATTTCTATCACATATGTTAGTTTATCCAGTAAACTTGAGCTGGATTTTACTATTCTGACCATCAGGCAATATTTTGCAGCCTGCTTGCTGTAGAAGAAATGTTGACATTTCAGGTTTATCCAACTTTAGTTGTTAATTTTAGTATGTGTCGTCTCCTCTTATGTACTATTCTTTGAGGATATTTTAGGTGATAGTGCTGCTGACATATCTCCAGCCTTGTGCATCTTCCAAGACCTTGTTCAGTGGTTAGTCGGTATGAAATTTGTTGCTGTGACGGAAAATGAAGAATTATGCATATCAGCTTTTCATGAGTCGAGCGGTAATTTCTGGAGGAACTTTGTTATCCTGGATCTTGCTTCAATTTTTGGTCTTTTTCTTTCTTTCCACTTCCATTTTCTACTATGTGATAATACTTGTTAAAAAATCTTTGAAATTTACAGAGGCGTCGTTCAAGTTTCAATAGTCTTAGAAAATGTGCCTTATTTGATGAGTTGAGTTTTATTTGGTTGAACTTATAGTCTGTTTTTTAAATTATAATTTTGACCTAACAATAACTTGTTGGCAGTATGTCCTATTAAACTGAAATCTAAAAGCTTGTATGAACTTTAATTTGGGATTTAATTTAGAATCACAAGATTCAAAAGTTTCTTTATTTACTTACTCTGTGTCAAGTCAAACAGATAATTCTTTGTGAAACGGAGAGATTATTAAAAATAGTGCAGCTGACATCTCTCCAGCTAAGTGCATCTTCGAATACCTTGTTTAGTGGTATGAAATTTTCTGCTGTGATGGATAATGAAGAATTATGCATATCAGCTCTTCCTTCATGAGCCGAGCGGTAATTTCTGGAGGATCTTGCTTCAGTTTTTGGTCCCTTTTCTTTCTTTCTTTCCACTTCCATTTTCTACATAATACTTGTTAAAATCTTTGAAATTTACAGAGGTATCGTTCAAGTTAATTCAAGTCTTAGAAAATGTGCCTTATTTTATGACTTGTGTTCTATTTGGTTGAACTTTTAGTTTTCTTATAATTTTGACCTAACAATAACTAGTTGGCAGTATGTCCAATTAAACTGAAAACTAAAAGTTTGTATGAACTGAAATTTTGGATGGATCATGTCATTACAATATGCGGTTGATATTAATCTTAATTTGTCTTGTGGGAGTCGAGAGATAAATCAGAAAAACATCCTCAATTAAGAGAAGTTAGTCGCTGAAACTTGAAATGGTGCTCGCTTATAATCAGAAACCTAGATGGTTTGATTTACCTAAGTTTCATTTCTGTGATTTTACCGACAACAGCTGTATAAAAACCAAGCAGGGTTGTTGAGTGGTGAACTTCTATATTTTTAATGGTGTAATTTAAGCTACTAAATGATTCTCACTTTTCTTATTATATTTTTCTACTACAGTGCACTCAACTGTATCTACATCTTCAAGTTAACTATCTTTTGTTAAATTAAGGAGTCGTTTGGTTTGAAGTATGAGGAATAATAACCCCAGGGATAAAATGCAGAACTATTTTATCCTGCCTTTGATTGGAAGTAAATGCAGTCCTGGGCCCACACTTTATAGTTTATACCTTAGTGATTGGATAAGTTATCCCATATGCATGATGGAATAACTTATCCCAGTATATGACCCTAATTTGACCATCAAATTATTTTTAGATCATATTGTTTTGGGCTAGAACTTTTCATTCAATAGTAGTACTACTATTATTTTCTAAATTTTGAAGAATTCAAGTAAAAAATACAACCTTAAACATTGATAAAATTTGCCACTCAAGAGAACTTGGTCGTTTTCGCCACTGAATGAACAGGGTGTTGTTAATTTATGGAAATTACTAAATTAGAAAGGAATCAATTATAAGGCAGCTCTTTAGTGTTGAACTTCATTCAGATGAATCAGAATTTTCAATTTTCCCTTTGTTCTTTCATTTCCAGTTTAAAGTAGAGCATTGTGATAGTTGCTCTTTAATATATATGTGTTGTGATACCCTCACACAGAGAGAGAGGTAGAAAGGCTTAGGATAAAATAATGGTGTGCATTACCGACAAGTCTAATTGATCATCTAGCTGGACTAACTATGTTTCCACAATTTCTTGTGGTCATATAGTATGCTTTATGGTCTTTGGCTGTATTTAGTTCACACATACTGACAAGGAAACGATGTCCATATGTTTGTTTTGCGGAGACTATAAACTTGCCTCATTACTCTAGTTTGATGCACGGAGGAAGTGATACGATTGCTATTGAACTCTGTGGTGCTGTCATGTTTCTTCTTTTCATTGCTAAGTGAAGCATGCATCACTCCAAGTTTAATTTCGTTTATTGATTACAGCAACTTTTGGAACTTACAATCTGAATGTCCATTTTCTTGGTTTGTGCAGGATTATCTTTTAGTCTGACGTTGACAAAGAATGCATCTGCAGAACCCGAATTAGTATACCGCGTATTGTCACTGGGGACTTTTGAGAGAGTGGCCCCTGAATGGATGAGGGATACAATCATGTTCAGCCCGAATATGTGTCCTCTTTTCTTCCAGAGGGTGTCTCGTGTTATCAAGCTCAGTTACTGAGTCCCTTTCTCATAAGTTTCCAACTTGGACCTGATTGATTTAGTATTTTGTATATATATCCCTCCATCTTTCTATGTTGAGTTTATATTCTCGAGCAGACTTTGGCGTTTTAAAGATTGTTTATTTTATTTTACTTTTACACAACTGCAACCATATTTTGCGTAGAGCAAATTACTGGGTGTAAACAGAATTTTGCATCTTTCTTTTCATAGTTTATATTATTACTCGATCATCTGTGAGGTAATTGACTTTTACTATATGTTAAATTCACCATGTCAACTCTTTTGATGAGAATTACTACAGTGAATACAATTATCAAACAATCAACTTAGACCCTGAATTCAAAGACGATGGGTTTGGCTATATGAATTTTTTGCGGACTTTAAAGACTGATATTTAAACTGCAACTAATTAAGAAATTCAAAAAGGAACAACAATATATTTATAGGAGAAGGGCACTAATTCCTTGATTGAAAAAAGATACTTATTTGGGAAAAAAATATTTGTTTGAAAAAAAAGATACTTATTTGGTAAAAAAATACTTATTTGGATAAAACATTACTTATTTGAAAATAAAAATTACTTATTTGGAAAACAATTACTTATTTGAAAGAAAAAAAGATACTTATTTGGGAAAATTATTAATTATTTGGATATAAGATACTTCTTTGGAAATTAATAAAAGTATTTGCTAAAATGGAACGTTTAAAAACATTTTTTAGTTCCTAGTACTAAATTATAGCTTGTGGGTGGATGAGTATTATAAGTTTGTATTACTCCATTATTGGGCTAAATTTTATTTGTTCTTGTGTAAAACTGTAAATTAATTAATTGAGTTGACATGGTTGGACACACATGAAGTATGTCTACCATAAATATTGATTCACATTATAATTTGAAATAATTAATACATATTATATATTAATTAGATAATTTCATGCCAATTAAATTCAAATATATGCATATTTGTTAAGTAGAGCGAATTAAACTGAAGCGAGTTGGCAGTATGTCCAATTAAACTCAAATCTAAAAGTTTGTATGAACTTAAATTTTGGGATTTAAGTCATTACAATATGCTGTTGATATTAATCTTAATTGGAGTCGAGAGATAATCAGAAAAACATCCTCAATTAAGAGAAGTTAGTCGCTGAAACTTGAAATGGTGCTCACTTATAATCATAAACCTAGATGGTTTCATTTTACCGACAACAGCTGTATAAAAACCAAGCAGGGGTTGTTTGAGCTACTAAATGATTCTCACTTTTCTTTACGATATATATATATATATATATATATATATATATTCTACTATAGTGCACTCAACTGTATCTTCATCTTCAAGTTAACTATCTTATGTCAAATTAAGGAGTTTTCGGTTTGAAGTATAAGAAATAATAATCTCAGGGAACTATTTTATTCTGCGTTTGATTGTAAGTAAATGCAGTCCTGGGACTATTTATCCCACACTTTATAATTTATACCTTAGTGATTGGATAAGTTATTCCATATGCATGATGGAATAACTTAACCCGGGATAACTTGTTCCTCGCCATATGACTCCTAATTTGACCATTAAATTATTTTTAGATCATATTGTTTTGCACTAGAACTTTTTCATTCAATAGTAGTATTCTAGTTTGTGTTTACTACTATTATTTTCTAAATTTTGAAGAATATATTCAAGTCAAAAATACAACCTTAAACATTGATGAAATTTGCCACTCAAGAGAAACTTGTCGTTTTCGCCACTGAATGAACAAAGTGTTGTTAATTTATGTTAATTACTAAATTAGAAAGGTATCACTTCAATGTTGAACTTCATATTCAGATGAATCAGAATTTTCAATTTTTCCGTTGTTCTTTCATATCCAATTTAGAGTACAGCGTTGTGATAATTGCTCTTTAATATATACGTGTAGCGGTACCCTCTGAGAGAGAGAGAGAGAGAGAGGCTTAGGATAAAATAATGGTGTGAATTACCGACAAGTCTAATTGATCATGCAGCTGGACTAACTATGTTTCTTGTGGTCATAGTTCACACATACTGACAAGGAAACGATGTCCATAAGTTTGTTTTGTGGAGACAATATAAACTTGCCTCATTACTGTAGCTTGATGCATGGAGCAAGTGATACTGTTGGTGTTGAACTCTGTGGTGCTGTCATGTGTCTTCTTTTCGTTGCTAAGTGAAGCATGCATGCATCACTCCAAGTTTAATTTCGTTTATTGATAAAAAACAAAAAGAAATATGAAAACAATAACAAAGGAAATCCAAGAGGGACGAGAGAGGGAGGAAACATTAATAAATCTTTTCCTTGCCTCAAAAAAGGATGTGGCAACATAGTTGGAAATAAATCAAACCAGCTGCATGTACTGCAAAAGGATGTGGCAACATAGTTGAAAATAAATCAAACCAGCTGCATGTACTGCAAAAGGATGTGGCAACATAGTTGAAAATAAATCAAACCAGCTGCATGTACTGCTGGAGCATATGTCTCAAAAAAGGATGTGGCAACATAGTTGGAAATAAATCAAACCAGTTGCATGTACTGCTGGAGCATATGTCTCAAAAAAGGATGTGGCAGAGAACAACAATAAATCTTTTCCTTGCCTCCACCTCCAATATTTTGAATCAAAAATCTCACATCGATAGTCACGGAACAACATTTTGTTATAACGATAGAAATTACTATTCCAAAGGGACGACAACCTAATAATCTTGAAATGCAGAGGTTTTGATCTCAGAACAATGAGAGCAACTTTTTGGGTGAAGTTACGCATTCTTGGACTGGGAAGTTTCACCCATTGCTTGGTGCTAGGCTTACAGATATGAAATCTATAATTGATATTCTCCCCTGTAATTACACAACATAGAATCCCTTGCATTGTGGAGGCCACAATCTCCGTGTCGAAGAACGAGGTTGGAGGCTTTAGTAGTTCATCAGGAGGAGAACCATCCATTGATACAAATTCTGATTCCCGGTTGCCAAAGGACAGACCCTGGACAATATATCCTGACATAGTTTTACTATTAGCACAAAATTCATGTGGCATGAAACTCGATTCGAAAATCATATCATGCCATTCTTTTTTAACAGCCTTACAGGTGTCCAGTGTTTCTAATGATGTTCTAGTTAATATATTGAAAATTATATCAAAAGGAAGTGGACGAGTAGAAGAAGCCATTGTATGAATAGAATAGTATTTTAATGAAATATGAGAAGAGGAGCAATAAATTTCAAAGGGTGATTGCTCTACTAAACACTATACATATTTATAGGAGAAAGGGAATAGGTGAAGGGTATTTCTTGATTTTTTTTTTAAAATATACTTATTTGGAAAAAAAATTACTTATTTGAAAAAATATATATATACTTATTTGGAAAAAGTTACTTATTTCGAAAAAAAAAAAACTTCTTTGGAAATTAATAAAAGTATTTCCTAATATAAAACGTTTAAAAACGTTTTTAGTTCCTAGTACTAAATTATAGCTTTTGTATGTGGATTCAATGTCTATGAGTATTATGAGTTTGTATTACTATTATGGCAACTTTCACATATAGCAAACATAAAATTCATATTTGTATGCTATAGCAAAATTTGCATAATTGCACTCAATAGCAAATATATAAATGCATAATTCGCTACACATATACAATTGAAGCGAAGTGTATAAAACGAGAAAGAGAAAGAGACTTGGCTAGAGCATTGTATAAAACGAAGTGTATAAAACGAATTGTATAATTATAAGTGTATAGAACGATGACTTACAATTTGAATTTGTATAAAATGAGAAAGAGAGAAAGACAAAAGAGACTTGGGCAGGAAATATACAATTGAATTAAATTGTATAAAACGAGAAAGAGAGGAATTATATACAATTTGAATTTGTATAAAACGAGAAAGTGAGAAATTATATACAATTTGAATTTGTATAAAATGAGAAAGAGAGAAAGTCAAAAGAAATTGGGCAGCGAAGTATTTTTATTGTATAATTATAAGTGTATAGGACGAAAATATATGTATTTGCATGTGTATGTACAATTTTCTCTCGCTTTATACAAACAGAAACACAATTTATACATTTTGTTTCAGTTTGTATAAGCGAGAGAGGCGAGGGTGGTGAGCGAGATTAGGGAGAGTGGTGAGCGAGATCTGAGAGAGGGGAGAGAGGTGAATAAAAATATATGTATTTATACGATTTCCTCTCGCTTTATACAAATAAAAATAAATTTTATACACTTGTGTTTGTATAAAAGTGAGAGGAAGTGAGCGAAAGATGGAGCGAGAGAGAAGAGTGGCGAGCGAGAGTTTGAGGGAGAGAGGTGACTGACATACATTTTGCTACGGGACACAATTAAATCAAAGGGTGATTATAGCAATTAATTTGATTTATTAGTTTGTCATTATATACAATTTTTCCTACATTATTCACCTAAATTTTATTTGTTCTTGTGTAAAACTGTAAATAAATTAATTGAGTTCACAAGGCTGGACATACATCTATCTAGAAAAAAATAATTAATTGCATAAACATTTCTACCATAAATATTAATTTACATTATTATAGTTAGAAATAATTACATATCATCTATTACTCTCTCCATCCGCTTTTAATTGTCATGATTTCTATTTTTAGAGTTAAACTATAAGAACTTTGACAATTATTTTAAGATGTATTTTTCATCATATTGATATGCAAAAAATTACAATTTATAGTACTTTTCATATAGTTTTTGCATATCTAACTTTTTTTTGTTTAAAATAACGAATCAATGTAATCTAATTTAACTTTGAAAATTAGTCGAATTGACTTTCGAAAAGCGCAACATCACAAATAAAAGTGGACGGAGGGAGTAATTAGATATTTTCGTACAAATTTAAGTCAAATATATGCATATTTGATTAGTATAATGAATACATTAAAATTAGTTTATCTGACTGAAATATGTATCATATTTATTGAATTCATATTAAAAATAAATTTATTGTACATAAAGTAAAACGTATGTATAGGATTCATTGTAATATAGTAGTTTTTTGTTAACTGATTAATTGTATAAATAAATTCATTATTACATAAGGTTAATTGTTTTTTTAATAATCATATATTATTCATTGTATCATTACTAAAAACATTCAATGTATGATGAGTGAATAAACTATATAAGTAACATAGAAAATTTCTTGAAATCATATCCAAAAATGGCTTCTATGATCTCACAAAATCAGCAAATGGCTAATCAAATATTTAAAACAGTATTTATGTACGATAGAGATCATTTCACATGCACTCAAAAAAATTTGCAGTTGTGTCAATACCGAAACTTTTAAATACAATAAAAAAAATTTGGAGATGAACTTCAACTACATTTAAATTTTAACAAAACAACAAAATACAATAGAATTACATTTCACTAAATTGTTTTAGATATATTTGTATAAATAATTATTAATGGGAGGGGTGTTCAATACCGATAATTCAATCGCAAAATTGGCTTATTGATATTGTGTTATCGAATAAACGGTTAGTATATGAATTATAATTTTATAATTAACGGGTTATTGATGTTGGGACGAATTATTCAATTATTTTATCGGATAAACCGTTAACCCTTTAAGAATTTTACTATATTTAGGTATATTAGCATCATTTAATATTTTTTTCAAATATATAATTATATATTGTTAGTCCTAAAATGGTAAAGCCAAAAACTTGAAAATTCATTAATTCTTTTGTTATTAACTATTACAATACTATTTATCTAAATTCTTTTGTAGTATAGAAATATTTTATAATTTTACTACAATTAAAATAGGGAAATTAAGTCTTTTTTAAAGGTGGTTCATGGAGGAAAAAAATAGAGATTAACCGATACACCATTCGATAACCGCTCAATTAGTGTTAAACCAATATGTTATAAATTGACTAGGGAATTAGTAAATTTTAAATCGATATCCATTACGCTAAACCATTAAGTTCAATTATCCGTCCGATAAACAACCTTAATTAATGGGATCATATATTTATATAGAGTCTTTTAAAAATATGTTACGTATCACAATGAGTAATTTTTTCATTAGCCCAAATTGAGTGTTATTATGTTAAATTCACCATGTCAAACCCTCAAAACAATTTTGATGAGAATCAAAGTGCAATTATCAAACAATTAATTAGGCCCTTGATGAAAAGGCAAAGGGTTGACTATATGAATCTTTTGCAGACTTCCGTTTAACTATTTAGATTGATATTTAAACAACTCATTAAAAAGTAATGTTAAACTCAAACAAACTTGACGAGCAGCAATATATTTAATTAATTTTCTAATACACTAATGGTTTATTGATTTGGAATGGATTATTCAATTTCTTTATTGGTAAACCGTTAACCGATTAAGAATAATCATACTTACAACATCATTTAATATTTTTCCAAAAATGTAATAATTATATATTGTCAGCCGTAAGGCCGTAAAGCCAAAAACTTAAAAACCTAATTACTTTTCTGTTGTTAACTACTTACATTACTATAAACCTATATATTTTGTCGTATAGAAGAGTTTTTTTTATTTAATTACAACTAAAATAGGGGAAATAAGTCAAATTTTAAAGGTGTGTTCATGGAGATAAGAAAGGTAGAGTTTAGTTGATACAACGTACGATAACCATGAAGTAAGTGTTAAACCATTATTGAATCAATCGATATTTTATAGGTTGGCAAGCGATATTTTTAAAAATATATTACCTTATAAAAATGATAGTAATTTTTTCTATTGACCCGTAACTCTTTTTTATTATATGTTAAATTCACCATGCCAGCTCTAAAAACAATTTTGATGAGAATTAAAGTGCATTTATTATCAAACAATTAATTAGGCCCTGAATGCAAAGACAGGGGATTGGGGCTGCTATATAACTTTTTTGTAGATTTAAGAATTAATGCAAAACAAAAACAAACTTGAAGAACAACAGTATACACAGTATTACCATAAAAGGAAAAAGATGTTATGTTTTTGAACATACATTTGAGCAGAATTGGCATGATATGATTACAACAAACTATATATCTCATGCATGACAAAACCACAAAGAAATACCGAAAAGAAACATGAAAACAATAAGTAACGAAATCCGATAGAGAGAGGAAACATTAATTAACAATGTTGTTGGCTACTGGCACCCTTATATCCATTGGCTCTAAATCAGATCGGAAAGGGAAGAATTCTCCAAAACTATGGCATTTCAGTTTCAGTCTTTTAAAGCTCTTGTCTTGCAGCTTGTAGAAGAAAATTGTATTGTCCTGTGCCATCAAAGCAATATCTGCATTATAAAACCCATACGGGATTGCATATATTGACTCGCCCTCTATAATCTCAATGTCTACTTCCTTAATCAACTCCCAATCATGTATTCCATTATCGAAAACCCAAAGCTTTATCCGTCCATTTGGTGACAAACAGGTGCACCCAAGCTTCCCCTTATACTCGTTAATAAGCCGGTGGCCATTACTGTACTCATAATCAATACAGGGACAATTTGGAAGAGAGAATCTTGGAAAGACCTCTTCACCATCATAGTTTAGAGCTATGTCCTGACCACAACATAGTTGGAAATAAATCAATCCAGCTGCATGTACTGCTGGAGCATTTGGCTTAAAAAAGGATGACAACATTAATAAATCTTTTCCTTGCGTCCACCTCCAATATTCTGAATCAAAAATCTCACGTCGATAGTGCCCCAGTTTGCTATTCCGAGGGGACGAAAACCTTATAATCTTGAAATGCAGAGGTTTTGAGCTCAGAACAATGAGAGCATTTTTTTCGGTGAAGTAACGCGTTTTTGGACTGGGAAGTTTCACCCATTGCTTGGTGCTAGGCTTACAGATATGAAATCTAGACTTGAAAATCTCCCATGTAGTTACGGACCCTGGACAAAATGTCCTGATATAATTTTACTATTAGCACAAAATTCTTGCATGAAACTCGATTCGAAAATCATATCATGCCATTCTTTTTTAAAAGCCTTATAAGTGTCTAGTGTTTCCAACGATGTTCGACTTAATATCTTGAAAATTATATCACGAGGAAGTGGATGAGTAGAAGAAGCCCTTGTATATGAATAGGTTAGAAATGTTAATGAAGGAGCAATAAGTTTCAATGGTGATTGCTCTACCAAACACTATACATATTTATAGGAGAAGGATATTAATTCCTTGATTGAAAAAAGATACTTATTTGGAAAAAAAATACTTGTTTGAAAAAAAAGATACTTATCTGGTAAAAAAAATACTTATTTGGATAAAAAATTATTTATTTTAAAAATTAAAATTACTTATTTGGAAAAAAAATTACTTATTTGAAAATAAAAATTACTTATTGGGAAAAAAATTACTTATTTGAAAAAAAATAAGATACTTATTTGGAAAAATTATTAATTATTTTGAAATAAGATACTTCTTTGGAAATTAATAAAAGTATTTGCTAAAATGAAATGTTTAAAAATATTTTTTTAATTAGTTAAATTAATTATTAGGGTAAAGATGCTTGTAATGCTTCTATTGTTTCAATGGAGTCTAACTCTATTTCAATGGGCCTAATGGAGTGATTTATAGCTAATTTCAAGCCATCAAGGAGTGCTTCTATTTCAGCCATAGCATGATTTTGAGTAGTAATACTTCGATAGAAACCTATAACCCATTCACCATTTTGATCCCTGATTATACCACCAGTACCAGCCTTATTATTTTCTTTCGAAAAACAAGCATCAGTGTTAAGTTTAAAGGTTCCAGTTTTGGGAGGGTACCATCTTATATTAATGAGATACGAATTTTGAAGATTCTGATTTTTTTTCGTATGTTGCTAATATTCTAATACATTGTTGACTACTTTGCCTGCTGATAATAAGGAGTTTTTAGAATTAAATATATTATGGTTTCTATTCTTCCATAAACTCCAAAGGGCGAAGGGAAAGAAATTAGGCCAATTATCGATATTGGTATTATTAGATAATTTTATTTCCTTAAAGAACTGGAGCCAGTGCGTTTGGTAGGGATGATATATTTGGGTAATTCCTAGTTCCAGCCAGAATTTTCTTGCTATGCAACAATGCAAGAACATATAGGTTATAGTTTCATCTTCTTGCTTACATATATTGCAAGTAGCTTCAGAAACAATTCCAATGTGGTGCAGGAAAGAGTTTGTTGGAAGTCTATTATGAGAACATAACCAAAGAAAAAATTTAATCTTATTAGGAATTTGTAGTTTCCAGATTCAACTAAACTGAAACGAAGAGATGGAATTTTGCATAATTATTTTTTGGACAGATTTAGTAGAGAATATCCCATTTGGATTACCTATATATTTTGTAGAATAGAAGAGTTTTTTTTATTTAATTACAACTAAAATAGGGGAAATAAGTCAAATTTTAAAGGTGTGTTCATGGAGATAAGAAAGGTAGAGTTTAGTTGATACAACGTACGATAACCATGAAGTAAGTGTTAAACCATTATCGAATCAATCGATATTTTATAGGTTGGCAAGCGATATTTTTAAAAATATATTATCTAATTGAAATGATGTAATTTTTTCCATTGACCCATAACTCTTTTTTATTATATGTTAGATTCACCATGCCAGCTCTAAAAACAATTTTGATGAGAATTAAAGTGCAATTATCAAACAATTAACTAGGCCCTGAATGCAAAGACAAACGGTTGGGGCTGCTATATGATTTTTTTGCAGATTAAGAATTAATGCAAAACCAAAACAAACTTGAAGAACAACCGTATACACAGTATTACCATAAAAGGAAAAAGATGTTATGTTTTTTAACATACATTTGAGCAGAATTGGCATGATATGATTACAACAACCATGCATGACAAAACCACAAAGAAATACTGAAAAGAAACATGAAAACAATAAGTAACGGAATCCGATAGAGAGAGGAAACATTAATTAACAATGTTGTTGGCTACTGGCAACCTTATATCCATTGGCTCTAAATCAGATCGGAAAGGGAAGAATTCTCCAAAACTATGGCATTTCAGTTTCAGTCTTTTAAAGCTCTTGTCTTGCAGCTTGTAGAAGAAAATTGTATTGTTCTGTGCCATCAAAGCAATATCTGCATTATAAAACCCATACGGGATTGCATATATTGACTCGCCCTTTATAATCTCAATGTCTACTTCCTTAATCAACTCCCAATCATGTATTCCATTATCGAAAACCCAAAGGTTTATCCGTCCATTTGGTGACAAACAGGTGCACCCAAGCTTCCCCTTATACTCGTTAATAAGCCGGTGGCCATTACTGTACTCATAATCAATACCGGGACAATTTGGAAGAGAGAATCTTGGAAAGACCTCTTCCCCATCATAGTTTAGAGCTATGACCTGACCACAACATAGTTGGAAATAAATCAATCCAGCTGCATGTACTGCTGGAGCATTTGGATTAAACAAGGATGACAACACTAATAAATCTTTTCCTTGCGTCCACCTCCAATATTCTGAATCAAAAATCTCGCGTCGATAGTGCCCCAGTTTGCTATTCCGAGGGGACGAAAACCTTATAATCTTGAAATGCAGAGGTTTTGATCTCAGAACAATGAGAGCAACTTTTTCGGTGAAGTAACGCGTTTTTGGACTGGGAAGTTTCACCCATTGCTTGGTGCTAGGCTTACAGATATGAAATCTAGACTTGAAAATCTCCCATGTAGTTACACAACATAGAATCCCTTGCATTGTGGAGGCCACAATCTTCGTGTCGAAGAACAAGGTCGGAGGCTTTACTAGTTCATCCGGAGGAGGAAGATGGAATGGGGTTGCACTACTATTCCCATCCATTGATACAAATTCTGATACATGCTCGCCAAAGTACGGACCCTGGACAAAATATCCTGATATAATTTTACTATTAGCACAAAATTCTTGCATGAAACTCGATTCGAAAATCATATCATGCCATTCCTTTTTAACAACCTTACAAGTGTCTAGTGTTTCCAACGATGTTCGACTTAATATCTTGAAAATTATATCACGAGGAAGTGGACGAGTAGAAGAAGCCATTGTATATGAATAGGTTAGAAATTTTAATGAAGGAGCAATAAGTTTCAATGGTGATTGCTCTACCAAACACTATACATATTTATAGGAGAAGGATATTAATTCCTTGATTGAAAAAAGATACTTATTTGGAAAAAAAATACTTGTTTGAAAAAAAAGATACTTATTTGGTAAAAGAAATACTTATTTGGATAAAAAATTATTTATTGAAAATAAAAATTACTTATTTGGAAAAAAATGACTTATTTGAAAATAAAAATTACTTATTTGGAAAAAAATTACTTATTTGAAAGAAAAAAAGATACTTATTTGGAAAAATTATTAATTATTTTGAAATAAGATACTTTTTTGGAAATTAATACAAGTATTTGCTAAAATGGAATGTTTAAAAATATTTTTTTAATTAGTTAAATTAATTATTAGGGTAACCAATAAAATAGTGACATGTCATTAATGAATTTGGGTTGTTAAAGATGAGGGTAAAATAGAGTCAAAAGGTTGACGTCAAAGGCATTTTAGGCCCGAAAGGTAGAAGAAGTGTAATTTTGTACCAATTCACATATGTGAGGGGTATTATAGGCTCTTTTCCGTAAAAACAATTAACACGTGTCTATATCAAGTAATGTTTAACTATAAAGTATTCATTTTACCGTTAATAAAATGATTTACAATCACACAAATTATTATCATTAATTTTATATCACAAGTTTTAAAGTTTTCTTTCCTTTCTTAAACTTTGTCACGAGTCAAAGCACCTCACATAAAATGGGACAGAGAAAGTAATTCACACTATATACCTTTGATACTAGATACATGTATATGACACTAGATACATGTAATATTGATACTAGTTATGTGTTTATTTGATAGTAGATACAGTCTAAAAACACATATACATATGGAGAGATGCTAGCAAGAGAGGACAAAAGAGGCAGAAGTATTAGTATATCATATATATATATATATATATATATATATATATATATATATATATATATATATGTCATCATGTTTGAATACAATTTGACTCCATGTATCCAAAATACATGTATCTGATGGAGGAATTTGTATTGTTTCCTCATTTTAATAGGATCCTACAGGTAAGTATTACACTGGTCGGATTGTCCGTGAATTCGCTCATTTGATAGAATGTAGAAGAATTATGCAAAATAGGTTGCATTAGTAATGTTTGCATTAATAGTGCTTGCATTAGTTATGCAAGCATTATTTCTTATACACTATTTGGTTTGATATATTAGAAATAACAAATTTTACATAATTTTATTTAAAATATATTTACAAAAATACCCTTCACACTTTATTTATTTGTACACTTCGTTGCAACAAAGATTTTGCTAAAACATCATTAACTCCTCCTCTTTTTGTTCTTTTCAAAAATAATATTAAATAATTGTACTGTTTGAGTCAAAACAAATTGTGAAAAATTGTCAAAGAATTTTTTTATCAAATATCGTCGTAATAGTAATTTTTTTAATTAAATTATGTTGAAATTAGATTATTTTTTTTTAAAAAAAAAAAAGATACTTAAGAGGACATAAAGTTTGTTAAAACACCAACAAATTAAGAAAACATTGAAAAACAAATAAAAATAAAAATAAACATATGACAAGAAAGAAAATAAAAAAAAAAGAGTAAATGCTTTGAGGGTAGTTTTCTAATTATTTAATCTAATACAAGTGTTATATGTTATATGTATAACAAATACCTAGAATTAATTGGTATTAGTAATATACAACCTAATACACAATAGTGTATGGCAAAAAAAATTTACCAAACAAGATACTACTAATACACACTTAATGCATGCATTATATCTTCTAATACACTCTACCAAACGACCTCTATTAAAGATAATAAGTTGTTACTAATTGTGAC
>JAJJBR010000529.1:0-14668 GCA_022817965.1 Solanum lycopersicoides | reverse complement strand
ATTAACATAATCTTCAGATCATATATATTACTCCTTCTCTATCCAATTTATGTAGTAGATAAGTCGCCCTTTTTTAGACAAGTGACTTCTTTATATGTATTGTTTATATTTAAAATTGTACATTGCTTCTAATTATTAATAATACAATAGACATTCTTGAGAGTCCATGAAATTTTATACACTCTGAAATATTAAGTTATTTCTTTAATTATGATTTTTAGTGTATCTATATTCGTGCGATCTTTCTATATAAAGTTTAGATATAATATCCAATAAAAAAAAAGACATAATTTTCTAATGTGTAAACAATAAGTATATGGCAATTTAACAAAAAATAATAATTAACTATTTGGCAAGAGCACTATTCTGGCATGAAATTTACTCGGCAAGAAATATTGAAGTCTATTTCGTGATGTCTCGCAAAGCAAAAGGTTATTGTTAAGTTCATCATTCTTGTACCAAATACCATCAAACAGTAAACATCACGTCATTCTTTAAAAGTAAAATACTTTTGAACATTTCAACCATAATTATTCATTTTTAAGCTTTACTCGCCTCACATACTGATGAACCCATTTATATGTATTAATGTGGAAGTGATCGGTCTCATTTCAGAAACATGACCCAATTATTTTTCCTATTTTTTACGGATTTTTCAATGTCTTCTTTGTTTTTTTACTCTTTTTTCTTGCACTTTTCTATTTAAATTAATATTCCAGATTTCTCTACATCCATTCTAATATACATTTTATTCATACGAAAAATATGCATAATTCAAAAAGACAAATACTTCATACTCTATTTCTAAATTAATATTATTTTTCATGTTCAAAATAGATTATTTATATACTAAAAATAGTAGATAAAACTTACTTGTTAATTTACACAATATAATTAATTACAATTTGTTATTATATTATAACATTTTTTTCTTTTGTAATGTAAATAAAATTTATAAATTCAAAAAATTAAATGTAAATTAGTAAAACTTTGTTTTAATTATGATTCTTAACGTAATTGTAAAAAAAAAGCATAATTTTGAACTATTTAAAAAAGAAAATCAACGGAACAGATGAATCAATGTTTCTGACAACCAATTACATAAGTTTGATACTGAATTTCAGAATTAAAAAAGAAAAGGCAACCATAAATACTTAATAGATCATATTCTTTCCGTCAATTTTAACGATAATTTTTTATTCGAAATCAAGCTAGTGAATTTTTTCGATCAACTTACTTCTATTTTTCTGCTATATAATTTTTGTGGATTCTAAAGAAATAATACGATATATAAGTTGAATAAGGTAAATCTAAATAGGTCATCCTTCAAAAAAGCATATTAAAATTATCCATTTAAAAATATGATAAATTATTTCAACGATTGATTATGTTTCTTTCAATATAAGATTTTATACGATGATATCTAAAGATGTATTGTTAATATTTGATTAAAATAATAGATATAAATCATTAAATAAGACGAAATCATATAACAAAAAAGCACTATCATACATTATAAAATACAAAATATAAATAAACACTGAATAAATGCAATTTAAAATTTAGATATCATAAAAGAGACACACAACATGAATACATAAGAAGAGACAATAAAAATAATTTGTAATTTTTTTTAAAATGGTAGAAGGTTTAATATGTAAATATCATTACCGACCTGTTATAATAATAAAACATAGAATGAGAAAATTTATCCCAGAAAATCTAATGCTAATCTTATCAACGAACCCACAAATTAGAATGATGCATGTCAAGTTAAATAAGTGTATAATAGCAATATATGAGTACATGTCAATCTTTGATCATGTATCTTCACATTTTAAGGGTTATTAAACTACATTTATTGATTAAATATCGCATTACTTTGCTTTGTGAATATTTAAACAACGTATGACGAACTAAATAAATTCTTCGAACCTTATGACCGAATGCTTTATAAATAGGTTCAATAGGACCTATTGAGGATTAATCGCTGAGAGAGTATAAAAGGAAGTGATGTTTTTTATTTTTGAATAATAAATTTAGACCAACTTATGCTCTGGCCAGTGTTTATAACAAAAGATACTGAGGTGCGCTGTGGGCTGAACCTCAATACAACAGATTTTGTCGGTGTCGAGCTAGTTTGGCCAACTATCAGCTACTTGATTGCCGACTCGATAGCAGTGCTTCATTCAAAGGTTTGTCCGCATTCTGATTTAGCATATTATGATAATTTTGTTTCAGACTCTATGTGGAATCATAGTTAGTAACATATCAACAATCATTGAATGTATTGAATGAGTGTGCAGGATGAAGTTAGTATACCCTTGGTGATACGCAATTTTCACGCAAACTCGGCTGCAAAGGGCCCTCTGCGTATATTGTTGTTGCAGTGAACGGACGGAAAGCCGATAACTAATTCTCCCTGGTGATCTCTAGCAATGTTACCCCAATGTCCTCATTGTCCGCTACACGATGTAACGTTTGTTTCCGTATTAACCTTACTCCTAACGGGAGCCTTCCGATTGACTTGTACTTTTGCAATAGGTCTAATCAATTGGATAGGCAGGTCTTCAGTTTCACTGTGTAGCATTCCTCAACAAATACAGTCTACTGATTGTGTCTCATCGATATGGCGCTTTTTATCTTGCAAATTTGAGAGTATTGAAGAACACTTTTAATCAAAACAGTTTACCGTCGTGTCAAATTATATGTTAGGAGCTTTGGAATTTAGTTTTGTGTTATTTCATTTGTTTAGATATTAAAAGACATATAAAAAATAATTAATTTTTGAAATGTTTTATATGCCACATATATTGAAACAACGAGAGTTACTTTTTTGAGTAAAATTATTTTCTTATTCTCAGTTTCTTAGTATCGTGTAAAATAAAAAATAATCAATTAATATGAGAGCAACGGATATTGACCCGTGCTAGTATATAATATAAGCAGTACAAATCGTGTATCTAGTATATAACTAGAGATATCAGGTGCTTGCGCTATCGCAGACCCAACGTATGTTAATTTTTTTTCTTTCAATTTATGTGACACAAATAAAATTTGAAAAAATGAACTAAATTTTTTATATGTGTTTCTTTAAAAAAAATTAAATTATTAATTTATGTACCTTTTGTGTCATTTTCGAATAATATATGTTACGACATCTGTTTTATTTTATGTGATACAAGTGATTTTAGGAAAATCAACGAAATCTTTTATATGATTCTCACATATTTTTAGTTGTCATTTACTGTGATTCATAGTACTTTTTAGTTCTTACGTTATTTCAAAAAATATGCAACTTTTTTTGTTTCGATAAAAATAAGGGAGTCAACCAAATTTATTATGTTTTTTAACTATGTTTTCCTAAAAATATCTTAAATTGTTACATTACGTTTTTAAGCTTTTTTTATGTAATTTTCAAATATGTAACAAATAGGAATTAAAACGAAGAATTAAAGTTTTCAAATCATTATATTTCTGTATTAAAATGTTCAAATCTTTAAAACTCCACATATATGCACAAATTAATAGAAGGAAGTCAAACGATTTTTTTAAGAAAAATATATGAAAGCTCATTTTAATAATAACATATATATATATTTCATTTTTAATATATGAATCCCTCCTTTTCGATTTATATGAACTTATTGTTTTATTTTATTTAAAAAAGAAAATAACTTCTGAATTTTAATTTTTTGATATAGCATATTTAAGATCACAAAATCAAAAAATATTTCAATACACAAAATTTAATATACATATAAATTTTAATTGTTTTGATTGATTCCACCCAATATTATACTTTGATATATAATTATTAAGAGCTGAGCATAATCATTATTTATTACTTTCATATAATAAATAGATATCACAATAACTCATAAGAAAATGAAGAAATAACAAAAATGAGGTAATACAGACAATAATAACTAAAGATGTTTCTAGAACTATTTCATTTTCTTGTTATGATTCGTGGTAGATTTTTACTTGCATGAAGTTACATTTTTAACTTTGGTCATCATACACTTCATATATAGAAAGATGTTTCTAGAATTATTTATTCTTGATAAATTTTTGTTAGAATGAAATTACATTTTTATTCTTAATTGTCTAAATACAAATATATTATCCTATTCATTTTTATTTGTAAAGTTACTTTTTAAAATCTTTTTCTTTAATTTCAATCTAATGTATATTATTAATGTTATCACACTTATTTATTTTCAAGTATATTAATTAGAACCAAAATAAAGATGAAAATAATTAATTCATGATAAATTTTTATATAAAAAGTAGGCATTTTTTATAAGCATAATGAATAGAAAAAAATATTAAGAATTAAATTAAAGTAATAGTAAAATAGAGTAATAATAAAATAGATATCACAATAACTCACAAAAGAAAAGAAAGTTAAGTAATAACAAAATAAGTTAATGATAATAACAGTAACTTAAGATGTTTCTACAACTATTTAATTTTTTGTTATCATTCTTGATAGATTTTTGTTAGCCTGAAATTACATTTTTGCCTTTGATCATTATTTACTTCATATATAGAAAGAGGTTTCTAGAATTATTAATTATCTTTCTTAATAGATTTTTGTTAGCATAAAATTATATTTTTGCCCTTGGTCGTCCTCTTCTATATAATAGAAATATAAGCAGTATCTTTTCCAAAACTGAATAGAGATAGATCTTCATTATGAATACAAACTGCTACATTCCAAATACCTGGACAACTTGTCAGGCAGCAAGCTAAGACAAATAAAATTGATTGCACAGCTTCTGAGGCAGCGGAAACAAAAGATGCACAACTTCTGAGGCAGCCGAAACCAAATCTAACTACCTGCACAACTTCCGAGGCAGCTAAACCAAATCTAACTACCTGCACAACTTCCGAGGCAACGCAGAAAGAAGATGCACAGGTAGCAGAAAGAGACAAATTGACTGCACAAATTGTGAGGCAGCCGAGAAAATGATGCACAACTTCAGAGATTAGATTGAGGAAAAAGAAAAAGGAGAGTGAAATCAACCATTTCCTTTACCAAAACGGAAGTTTCAGATCAGATTTGGAGAATCGGCGACTAGATTTCTGCTGCCGTTGCCTGGTGAGCTCCGATTGCATTCTGATTACGAGTTCCAATTCCGATTGGCCTGAGTTGGCGGGTTCTCAACAACCTGGTGCTTCTACACGTCGGAAATGACCTCGCCCCTACTTGGTTTGTGTAATATTTTTTACCGAAAATTAAGCTACAACCCTTCCTTGCAATTCATTTTGTTTGATTTTTGTTTCGTGATATAAAATAATTAATTTCTTTGTTGACTGTTAATGTTTGTTACAGTTCTTATTATTTTTGAAACAGAGCTCTTTTTGCAATGGCTAGTTTTGGCTCCTCCTGTGCTAATCGGAAAAAGATGGAAGACGAGTTCACGACTTATGGAATGAGCCTCATGAATCCTCCCTCTTCCATCGATGAACTCTTCAAAATTCTTCAGGTAAAGATCATTTTTTATTTGAATGAGATAAAATTACATTAAAAAAATATGAGAATTGTTGTTCAACTATAATGATTTTGGACTGGAAAATGGAAGTGATAATCTTTTTTTGTCTTTTTTTTTTCTTTTTCTTTTTTCTTGTCCATTAAGTTGAGTCATTATTGAAAAAGGTTAGTCAAGAACCATTTGATTCGACAACAAGTGCAATTCAACCTTTAATGAAAGCACTAGTTAGGAATGAACTATTGGGGCATACGAGAGAAGATGTCACAGTTTCAGTGATTTCTTCTATCACTGAAATTTCTCGAATATATGCCCCAAATCGCCCTTACGATGATGATAGACAAATGGAGGTAAAACTATACCATTCTAACTTATCTTTCTGTTTTTACTTGGATACTTTTTTCCTTTTTTAACCCTTGCCAATTTCATGTCAGGAAATTCTCCGGCAAACCGTAATGACTTTCAAAACGTTAACTGTTGTGACTAGCCGCAGCTACCGGAAAGTGATTCGAGTTCTAGAAATATTCACTAAAGTAAGGTTTGCTGCGATATTATTGGACCTCGAGAACGAAATGCTAATCATCGAGATATTCAAGATTTTTCTCGAGGTCATCAGGTATATTCTTTGATCCTTCAATGTTATGTAGAGTTCTGGTTTGTTTCTTCAGATTAAATTTGGGTGAAATATAAATTTCATAAGGATGTTGCAGTGTGTTTTGTATTTTTAACTGCTTATCCATTAAAAGTAATTTTACCAACACCCTTTGGACAAAGCTCTGCCACTGGGCACTGACTAGCTCCGAAAGGTGCTAATCTGAAATACCCTTATGCATTGAAACACTGCTCAACCGTACGTGCTATTCAGTTGCTCGCACCTAAGCATGTAGGAGACTGTTGACATTGTAAACCGTGTCATTTTGTCCCAGTATATGAGCATAAGGTTATTCTAGAGATAATATTTCTCTGACATGCTGGCTATAATAATATTTATGTTATATTTTCTATGAAGGCCCTACCATCCTCATAATATATTCACTTGGATGAAAGAAATCATGACTTGGCTCATAGAAGGCAGTGATGAAATCTCAGTAGAGCTTCTACAGCTTCTTCTTGATAGGGTCAAAATTGATAATCAGGTAATAATAAATCTCCTATGAACCTCTTTTTTAGAATATTTCTTTGTCACTTTTCTAATCCAGTGGTTTCTTTTATCCAGATGGATTCACCCATTGCATCATACTTGGTGGAGGAAGTCCTAAACGACTGTGATGCAATTGTTAAACCGTACTTTGCAGATGCCCTAAAATCAATGAGCTTTAATCCTGGTGATTATGCTCAAACGGTTGCTTTATTATGCAATGAAATGCCAAAAGGAAAAGAAATGGTATGTTGTATTCATAACTATCTTGTTGATAAAATTAGCAGCACCTCTGTCTCATTAATGCAGTTTTGCTCCGTATAAATGCCAACCACATCCTTAGTTCATTATGCTCTAGAATAAAATTGTTATCTTTCATAGTCTTAAGCCTAGTACATTAATTATAATTAGTCACGGACAAATTGCACAGAAAATGGTATAGTTGTATGCAGTCAGATTTTGAAAAGTAAATGACATAAAACTTTAGAGCCAACTCCATCCCTGTTTAGGCTCCAAGCTCCAGTTGGGTGTGAATGGAGTGGTGTGCTTATATGAATTTGGATATCCTGCCTTTCATAAGCCATATCTTTACGGAAAAATACAATTTTTGAAGAACTTTACTCTTTGCATACTCATGTCAATTATCCTTATTGTAAACATACGGAGTTAGAGCCAACATTAGAATAACTCCATTCAGCTTACATTAGAATATACTCTAGTGTTGAATTTAGTTAACAATAAGATTTTACTATTAGCTCTAATGCAATATTTGGCCCAAAGAGCAGGGGGATGACTAAGTGCTTCTATTGTGTTTAATTATTACTAGGACGCTACAACAGTTGTGAATAGATAATAGTATTAACAGTTTTTTTTATCAGATGGCAACTGAAAATGCGCCTGCTACTGTACATTGCGTAAAAGTTGGCCCATCTGAGGCTAAATGTTGTGAGCTAGCGCGGCAGGATGACACTCACAGGGAGAAGGTAAAGGATACTTGTTTAACTAACATCATGAAACCTGCCAATCCAGAAGATGTGCACCCAGCAAAAAATGTGCCAAAAGAAAACCAGGAAGAGACTGGAAGCCATAAACTTACAGTTCATCCTGTAAAAGTTGGTGCTAAATTTTGTGAGCCAGTGCTGCAGGATGACATTCACAGGGAGAAGCTAAAGGATACTTGTACAACAAACATCATGAAACCAGAAGATGTGCAACCAGCAACAAATGTGCCAAAAGAAAACCAGGAAGGGACTGGAAGTCATGAACTTACAGGTAGTAGTGGCCATCATAACTTTGTCTTCTACCTTGGCTCATTCGGTATTTCTTGAGTTATGTGGTACTTCATGATCATCGATTCTGTAAGAAGATCTCAGAACTTGGAGACCCATGCCTCCACATGATGGCAGTTGTAGGTAGAGTCACGACATCTGTTTGAAGGGATTGCATTTCTTCATCCATGGAATTCCTCCACTTATCTTCTTGTGAACTTTGGACTGCGTCTTTATAAGTGGTAGGAATGTCATCGGCTGCAATTGAGTTAGCACAAGCCACCATACCTGTGAGTCGAGCAGGTTTTCTTATTGTCCTCTTTGGCTTGCTCGTTGCTATTGATTCAAGTTGTGGTTGAGGTTCTTGAGATGAAACCTCCTCTTCGACTGGCTCTCCTTCAAGAGGAAAATCTTCTGTTGTTTCCTCGTTTGATCCCTGTGTTGGGAAAATTATCTTTCCCTCAAACTCCACCTGCTTTGAAGCACCATCAATTTGTTTGGCTTCTTCAAGTGTTACCTTATTTGTCAAGGCAGATTCATCAAAGGTAACATCCCTGCTGAAAATAACTTTTCTTGTCTCTGGACACCATAAACGGTATCCTTTGACTCCAGAAGTAATTCCCATAAATAAAGCTTTCTTTGCTCTTGGGTCCAATTTTGACTCTCTTACATGATAATAAGCAATTGAGCCAAATACATATAAAGAACCATAATCTTCAGCAGGTTTTTCATACCATTTTTCAAATGGTGTCTTCCCACCAATAGCAGCAGATGGTAGACGATTAATGAGATGGCACGCATATGTTATTGCCTCAGCCCAAAATTCTTTGCCCAAGCCAGCATTGGACAACATACACCGAACTTTCTCCAGCAAAGTTCGATTCATGCGTTCTGCCACTCCATTCTGTTGTGGTGTATTTCTGACGGTGAAATGTCTGACGATGCCATTTTCCTCACAAATTTTCTGAAAAAGATCATTTTTGTATTCGCCACCATTGTCTGTGCGAAGACACTTGATCTTTCTGCCACTTTGAGTTTCTATCATCGCCTTTCATTTGAGAAAAATTCCCAATACTTCATCTTTTGTTTTCATCATATACACCCACAATCTTCGAGAAAAGTCATCAACAAAGGTTACAAAATAGTGTTTCCCACCTAATGAAGGTGTTTTGGAAGCACCCCAAACATCTGAATGAACATAATCCAAAATACCTTTAGTATTATGGATAGTTGTTCCAAATTTAACCCTTGTTTGCTTTCCCTTTATACAATGCTCACAAAACTCCAAGTTGCAAGTTTTTACTCCTTTTAGCAATCCTTGATCTGATAAAGTTTTCAAGGATTTCCCTCCAGCATGTCCCAAGCGCATATGCCACAACTTGGTCATTTCTGCCTCCTTCTCGTCATTGGATGTTGTTGCCGCTGTCCCAATAACTGTACTACCTTGATAGTGGTACATGTTATTATTTCTTCGAATTGCCTTCATTACCACCAGTGCACCAGAGCATATTCTCATCACGCCATTATCTGCAATGACTTTGAACCCCTTTGATTCTAGGGCTCCTACAGAAATGAGATTTTTCTTCAAATCTGGTACATATCGAACATCTGTTAATATTCTACTTAATCCATCATGGTTCCTTAATCGGATTGAACCAACACCATATGCGGTAAGAGGATTATTGTTTGCAGTCAGAATAACTCCACATTCTCCTTCTTGTAAATCAATAAACCAGTCCCGATTGGGACACATATGATAACTACAAGCTGAGTCCATCAACCATACATCAGATGATTTGGATGGATCTGTTGTAACTAGTGAGTAATCGGAGTCATCACAATCAGCCACATTTGAATCCATGACAGCCTTCCCATTATTTGGTTTGGCTTTGCTATTCAACTTTGGGCAGCTTTCTTCCAATGCCCTTTTTCTCGACAAAAGGCACATTCATCTTTGCTGAGTCTCGATCTTGACTTGGATCTCCCTTTCTTCGTTCTCATATGATTTTGAGAACGACCTTTCGCAACCAGTGCTTCTGCTTCTCCGCCTTTTTGTTTTTCTCTCTTTCTTTGTTCATAACTGTATAAGGCAGAACAAACTTCTTTGAGAGATATTTCATCATTCCCATGCAGTAGAGTCGTTTCAAGATGCTTGAACTCATCGAGAAGTGAACTTAACAACATTAAGGCCATATCTTCATCCGTAAAAGTCACGTCCATATTCCGCAAATCTGTCACCAACTTATTAAAGCTGGTGATATGATCATTCATTGTGCTACCAGGAATATAAGTGAAGCGTAACAGTCTTCTTTTCATGTAAAGTTTATTTTGACTGTTTTTCTTCAAGAATTTCTCCTCCAATGAATTCCATAATTTATTTGCAGATGTTTCCTTCGTGTATGGATACTTTTGTTCTCTTGCAAGGTAAGATCGAATGGTACTGCAAGCAACACGATTGATAACTTCCAATCTTCTTCTCCTACACCGTCTGGTTTCTTTTCTTCAATGACAATATCTAGCCCTTGTTGAAAAAGAACATCAAGGACCTCGCCTTGCCACATTCCGAAATGTCCTGATCCGTCAAAAATTTCAACTGCAAATTTCGCATTTGACACAATTCTTGTCATAAGCGAAGATGCCAATGATGACGTATTATTGACACTTGATGTGGACTCATCATTTTTCTTGTCTCCCATTTTACTACAAATATTATTTACTAGCTAACAATACAAAGACCAAAGTAAATTTTTTTCTGATGGGGAAGTTCAGACTATGCTGCAACCACAGAGCATACTCAGATAATACCTTGCTCTGATACCAATTTTGTGGAAGCCGAATATATAGAGAGTGATGGAATCACAACTGCTATATCTGAAGGTAGCTAATAAATAGTAAATGAGACAACAACAAAAGGAACACCATAAATTAACGAGGTTCGGCAAACTTTTGTTTTCTTTTGCCTAGTCCTCGGACACAACCAACCAATATTTCTTTCACTCCAAAAGAGTACAAGTGAAATACTACAAGAGAGAAAGAAGAACAAATGCCTTAGGAGATGAGAAGGCAAGTGAGAGATGTGTAACAAATGAATTAGGAGCTACCTATTTATAGGAGTGAATTCTTCCCATTGATGTCATCCATGACATCACAATATGTCAAAATGTCAAGATTTACCTTGTGAAACCAATTTTTTGTTCACCTAAATTTCACCTACCAAAGGTGCTATCTTGACTTTTCTACCAATGAAGAATTATCCTCCTAACTACCATATCTTCTCATTAATTCATTTTTGAATCTTGTCAAATTTAACAAAATTGACTGCACAAATTGTGAGGCAGCCGAGAAAATGATGCACAACTTCAGAGATTAGATTGAGGAAAAAGAAAAAGGAGAGTGAAATCAACCATTTCCTTTACCAAAACGGAAGTTTCAGATCAGATTTGGAGAATCGGCGACTTGATTTCTACTGCCGTTGCCTGGTGAGCTCCGATTGCATTCCGATTACGAGTTCCAATTCCGACTGGCCTGAGTTGGCGGGTTCTCAACAACCTGGTGCTTCTACACGTCGAAAGTGACCTCGCCCCTACTTGGTTTGTGTAATATTTCTTACCGAAAATTAAGCTACAACCCTTCCTTGCAATTCATTTTGTTTGATTTTTGTTTCGTGATATAAAATAATTAATTTCTTTGTTGACTGTTAATTTTTGTTACAATTCTTATTATTTTTTAAACAGAGCTCTTTTTGCAATGGCTAGTTTTGGCTCCTCCTGTGCTAATCGGAAAAAGATGGAAGACGAGTTCACGACTTATGGAATGAGCCTCATGAATTCTCCCTCTTCCATCGATGAACTCTTCAAAATTCTTCAGGTAAAGATCATTTTTTATTTGAATGAGATAAAATTACATAAAAAAAAAATGAGAATTGTTGTTCAACTATAATGATTTTGGACTGGAAAATGGAAGTGATAATCTTTTTTTCCCTTTTTTTTTCTTGTCAGAAAGTTGAGTCATTATTGAAAACGGTTAGTCAAGAACCATTTGATTCGACAACAAGTGCAATTCAACCTTTAATGAAAGCACTAGTTAGGAATGAACTATTGGGGCATACGGAGAAATGTCAAAGTTTCAGTGATTTCTTCTATCACTGAAATTTCTCGAATATATGCCCCAAATCGCCCTTACGATGATGATAGACAAATGGAGGTAAAACTATACCATTCTAACTTATCTTTCTGTTTTTACTTGGATACTTTTTTCCTTTTTTAACCCTTGCCAATTTCTTGTCAGGAAATTCTCCGGCAAACCGTAATGACTTTCAAAAAGTTAACTGTTGTGACTAGCCGCAGCTACCGGAAAGTGATTCGAGTTCTAGAAATATTCGCTAAAGTAAGGTTCGCTGCGATGGTATTGGACCTCGAGAACGAAACGCTAATCATCGAAATATTCAAGATTTTTCTCAAGGTCATCAGGTATATTCTTTGATCCTTCAATGTTATGTAGAGTTCTGGTTTGTTTCTTCAGATTAAATTTGGGTGAAATATAAATTTCATAAGGATGTTGCAGTGTGTTTTGTATTTTTAACTGCTTATCCATTAAAAGTAATTTTACCAACACCCTTTGGACAAAGCTCTGCCACTGGGCACTGACTAGCTCTGAAAGGTGCTAATCTGAAATACCCTTATGCATTGAAACACTGCTCAACCGTACGTGCTATTCAGTTGCTCGCACCTAAGCATGTAGGAGACTGTTGACATTGTAAACCATGTCATTTTGTCCCAGTATATGAGCATAAAGTTATTCTAGAGATAATATTTCTCTGACATGCTGGCTATAATAATATTTATGTTATATTTTCTATGAAGGCCCTACCATCCTCATAATATATTCACTTGGATGAAAGAAATCATGACTCGGCTCATAGAAGGCAGTGATGAAATCTCAGTAGAGCTTCTACAGCTTCTTCTTGATAGGGTCAAAATTGATAATCAGGTAATAATAAATCTCCTATGAACCTCTTTTTTAGAATATTTCTTTGTCACTTTTCTAATCCAGTGGTTTCTTTTATCCAGATGGATTCACCCATTGCATCATACTTGGTGGAGGAAGTCCTAAACGACTGTGCTGTAATTAAACCGTACTTTGCAGATGCCCTAAAATCAATGAGCTTTAATCCTGGTGATTATGCTCAAACGGTTGCTTTATTATGCAATGAAATGCCAAAAGGAAAAGAAATGGTATGTTGTATTCATAACTATCTTGTTGATAAAATTAGCAGCACCTCTGTCTCATGTAATGCAGTTTTGCTCCGTATAAATGCCAACCACATCCTTAGTTCATTATGCTGTGGAATAAAATTGTTATCTTTCATAGTCTTAAGCCTAGTACAGTAATTATAATTAGTCACGGACAAATTGCACAGAAAATGGTATAGTTGTATGCAGTCAGATTTTGAAAAGTAAATGACATAAAACTTTAGAGCCAACTCCATCCCTGTTTAGGCTCCAAGCTCCAGTTGGGTGTGAATGGAGTGGTGTGCTTATATGAATTTGGATATCCTGCCTTTCATAAGCCATATCTTTACGGAAACATACAATTTTTGAAGAACTTTACTCTTTGCATACTCATGTCAATTATCCTTATTGTAAACATACGGAGTTAGAGCCAACATTAGAATAACTCCACTCAGCTTATATTAGAATATACTCTAGTGTTGAATTTAGTTAACAATAAGATTTTACTATTAGCTCTAATGCAATATTTGGCCCAAAGAGCAGGGGATGATTAAGTGCTTCTATTGTGTTTAATTATTACTAGGACGCTACAACAGTTGTGAATAGATAATAGTATTAACAGTTTTTTTTTTTATCAGATGGCAACTGAAAATGCGCCTGCTACTGTACATTGCGTAAAAGTTGGTCCATCTGAGGCTAAATGTTGTGAGCTAGCGCGGCAGGATGACACTCACAGGGAGAAGCTAAAGGATACTAACATCATGAAACCTGTCAATCCAGAAGATGTGCACCCAGCAAAAAATGTGCCAAAAGAAAACCAGGAAGAGACTGGAAGCCATAACTTACAGTTCATCCTGTAAAAGTTGGTGCTAAATTTTGTGAGCCAGTGCTGCAGGATGACATTCACGGGAGAAGCTAAAGGATACTTGTACAACAAACATCATGAAACCAGAAGATGTGCAACCAGCAACAAATGTGCCAAAAGAAGGGACTGGAAGTCATGAACTTACAGGTAGTAGTGGCCATCATTCTTTGGTGTCTGAAAATCACAATAATAGCACTGGAAGTCATGGTCATTTGTGTCAGCCCAAGAGAAAAGAGATTCCTGATAAATAACGATGATGAGCTGGTTGTGTCAATTCCAATAGGAGATGTGCCACAATCCCAAGTTCAGAAAAAAGATTCTCTTCATTTGGGAGAGACACAGTGTGCCAAAAGAAAAGAGGAAGCGAGTCTGCTTCAGATTGTGAAACAGAGAGAAAATCTGAATCTGGCATAAAAAATGAACAAGGAAACCTCCAAGAACACAAAGAGCCAACACTGCAACAAATTTTTGGAATCAAACAGTGGAAGAAGAAGACGAAGAAAACAACTAATACTGAAGAATCTAGACATAAGGTTGACAACCGTACAGCTCAGTAATAGTTATTTCAACATCTTTGCTAATTTATTTTTGCAATGAACAAATTATTACTTTCCTTTTGCAATTCTCTTTTTTACTTGTGAGCTGAACAGGATTCTGAAAGGGCTCGT
>JAJJBR010000528.1:0-48617 GCA_022817965.1 Solanum lycopersicoides | reverse complement strand
CAGCGAGAGACGCGACTGTTGGACTGTCTCTGCCTGCGTGAATCGTCCTTGCGGCTCTGGATTTGAGCCACGTCGCTCATTCAAGGACGATCGAAACCAATCCGAGCCATCCGTTTCCTTCTCTCATTTGGTTTCATTGAAAATTCGTACAAATCCAGCTTGCTCCTTGTCCTTGGAAGAGGTTTTTGAATTTCAAATAGGGTCTTAGAATTCCCGTTTTACCCCAGTTTTTTTTCGAATTCCCCCTACTCTCCTAATTCTAAAACCCTAATCCTCCCTATATATATTCTCTTTCTAATTTGAAGGGGGGGAATTTTTTTGGGAGAGGATTTTTTTTTTTCGAACTCGAAATCTAGGGCTTTAAGAGTTTTCTTTTCTTGAAACATTTGGAGTAAGAACAAAGATTTTTGTTTTGGTTTTTGGGGGGTCGAAATTTCAGTGGAAGTTGGTAGGGAAAATTTCTTTTTTTTTTAGTTTTGGTGGTTTTGAATCTTCTGAAAATTCTTAGGCCTAAAACCTTGGGAAAAATACCAAAGAGATAGAAGAAGAGTTACTCAAAATATAGTAAGGTGTTTCAAGGTTAAAGAGTGGAATCATCTAGTTAAGAATATTATTCCTTCTCTTCGTTTGGAACAAGTCATTTCTCAAATTCGTCGGCTGATTCGTTACGTCTTCAAATCTCTTTTTGTTCGGTGGAAAGTCTGCTGCCCCTCCCTGCTCGTTCGTCTCGTATCGCTGCTCAGAAAGAGGTAACATTCTCTACGTTAACTTCTTATCTCCGACTCTTTCTTCGTTTACTATTTTTATCACTTGAGGCGTGATTTTGGTTTGGCTTCGGCTTCCGTATGCGTTTTTTTATTTCTCTTCTTAATGTAAAGATAAGGCCGGTAGTTTGTCAACATGTTCTAGTATTGTTCTTGCTAACATTATGTCGGTTCATTAGTGACTTGGTTATCTATCAAATATTATTGTTTTGGTTAGTGTTCCCTTTTTCATAATAGGATATTTATTTCGATTGTGTGCTCTAATATCGTTTTGCCGTTCGGATTCGAGAGTGTGTGTTAAATTTTGCGTCGTTCCTCAGTTTATGGAGATGTCTCCGTGAACGTTTTGGTCAGTGCTTTGGTTTGTTCTTTCATATCATTTTGGTTTGGATGTTAAGATCTTACGAGAACAGTAGCGCTACATTTTATCATTTCCTTTTGTGTTGTGGAACTAGGTAACTTCTCTGTAAGAAAAAAAATGGGATTAAAGCTTTGTCCTTTCTCAAATTTTGTTTTGATTTTGTTAATATCGATTTTATTTAGTATAGTAGCTAAAAATTAGTTCTCCGTTACGATGAGTTTGAAGTATGTCATTTGTATTATTTTATTTATTTGTCTTTTTTTTTTATTTCGCATATTGGTAAGATCTTAATCGTCGTAGCCTTTTTCCCTTATTTTGCCACGATTTAGTTGGATGGTTGTTTTCTTAAAGTTCCTTTTGAACATTTCCCTTTCTGTTAAGATTATTGTTGGAATTTGGTGAAAACTTGAGTATAAGTCATATGTACTGTAGCTCATTAGTCATTAGTTATATATTAAATAAGGATAAGTGTGTTAGGATGATCATTTTGCTTGCTTATTTTGGCTTAGCTCTTATTTTATTATTCGTATTTCCCTGGAAATTTTGGAGTGTTAAATGCATTTGGTATCTCCTGTAATCTCTAATGGATGGCTTTGGTAGTCCAAAAGGATTTTATAAATTCTATTCGTTTAATTTTACTTGGGGGTAGTTTGAATTTGTCACAAATGTTATCAGCATGCTTTTATCAATTAATTTCCTCGTATGTATTTTAGCACCGTTAGTTCTGTAGCTCCAAATCTCTCCAAGTAATCGATATTTGTTAAAATTCCTGTGCCTCTTGCGGAAGCTATTAAATGTCGTTTTCTTATCTTTATCTTCAACAAATTTCAACAAGTTGAAAGCATGTGAAGTTGTCAAGTAAATATTCGGCAGTCCCTCTTCTTCGTTAACTATGTCTTAATGCATTAAGTCGTTTGTTGCATGCGTATGTAAGAGAAAGTGTCAAAATTCTTTGTTATATTTTATTTGGTTTGTCGCTGCCTGATTCTTAGCAATTTTAAGGAACAGAAATTGTGAACTCTTAAAATAGCTTATCTTAATTCATGCCCTCTCTATCCCTCCATTGCTAGACAGTAGTATATTTTATGCTTAAGCATCTCGTGTATATGGTTTAATATATTATTAGCGTGATATTATTAAGTTTTCCTTTGATCGTTTATTAATGTTGTTTCTTTGGGTATGTGTGTTTTCTTGCATGAACCTTTGATTGAGCACATTACGCTTTCATTCTTCCTTTACACATTCATTGCACTTCCTGAGCCAAGAAAGCTCAAGTCTCGTTCTTGTCGAGCCAAACTCGAAGGATAAATCCGCGAGATTGACGTACATATTTCGAGGTTGAAGGATCCAAAGCTAGTCGGAAGAATCGAAGAAGTTGGATTAGAAGACCCTTTATTTTCTAATTTCGTATTTTTATTTGTAATGGGCTTAAGCCCTTGTCGTCTTTTTACTTTCTTTTTGTATTTAGTTTATATTATTATTTGTTTAGTCTAGGACAGGTACGAAAAAAGAAAATGGGTCAAAAACCCAAAATAGGTGGGTCCAAAATTCCGGTCAAGGCGGACAGAAACCCGGATTTGGACCCAAGTTTCTTTCCCTCTCTCTTTATTTTCTTTCAAGTATTTACTTGCTTTAATTGTCGTTTAGTTTAAAGGTTAGGAAAAATCTGAATTCCCGCAAATGCCATAAATGTTTTTATCGACTTAAAATTAAATTTTGGCAAAATAAAATGACCTAAAAATAAGTTAGTATTTTAGCTTCTCTATTTCTAAATATTTTTTCAAGTCAAGTTAAAAATAATTTTTTAGCCAAACTATGTTAGTTGCTGGATAACCGCACTTAAGCGGATATTTTAGGTGCTTAACACCTTCCTAAAATATAAATAGGAATCTCCGAACCCCCTTTTAGTTTTCAAAAGATTTTTCTGTTAAATCTTTTGAAAACATATTTTTCTTGATTTTTCTTTAAAAATTAAGTGGCGACTCTAAAAAGTCGAAATTTATTAAAAAATCTCTTTTTTCTATAAAACAGAAATGGCGACTCTGCTGGGGACGTAGGAGGATTCTAACCTTAAAACTAACGTGTTTTGGCTATGTGAGTTAACTGTTTATCTGTTTATTTATTGCTTTATTGAACTGTTGCATATCATGGCATATTTCCGATATATATGTATAGTATATTAAAGGACGATTTGCGGAACCGCAGCCGAACTTTTTTATACTCACCCTTTTTCGAAATTAGCGGCAATTTATTGGTTCGTTAGGCGTCCAATGGTTGTCGCGAGTTTCAGCCCAAATTGTCCGTTTGGGTTCCCGGTCTTTTCAAAAGCCACTCATAGTAAACTAGCGTAGAGCCGAGCCAAATCCCAAATTTAGGAGCATTTGAACTAAGATGACCCAACACCCAAGGCGTGTTGGGCCCATTAGAAGCCCACCTTGTGTCTACTTGGCCCTAAATTGCCAAAAACAGACAATCATGCTTACGTGTTGATTGAAGGATGTATATGTGTTTTTAAAACAATTTATTGTCTATGGGGGTGGGGGTTGAAAATTTTGTCTGCTATTTTTGTAGGATGAATCCGACACACGAGCCTTTGAAACAAGAATGGTTACGTTCCCGACCCTTCCTCAAAGTATGGTGGAGGTTCATGAACAACGACGACAAAATGATCGTTCAGAAACACATAGGTTACCTTCCGTCGCTGCTAGAGATGAATGCTTGGCCTGGCTTAATTGGAACGATGGTGAAATTCTGGGATAGCGAGAACATGGTTTTTCGGTTCGGGGAAGTAGAGTTGACGCCAACTATTGAAGAAGTCCTTATCAGCTACGAAAGTGTCGCCATGTGCAACAAAGAAAACGTCATCCAGATACAGATCTCCTAAATCCCATAATATGGGATTTCGCCAAAATTAGAGAAAAATTGTCATTGGTTAAACCGATGGATGGACAAGCTCCCTGGCCCAAATATACCTTTTAGAAAGTTATATTATCGTTCGGACGTGCAAGAGCTTATGAGAAATATAAAGACGAGTTCGTTTCGAAAGAAAATGGAAAGAGACGCGTCCCCTTGCCTTTGCATGCTTACTTGGAACGATGGTTTTTCCTCAAGGGCCAAAATACACCATTCATCCTAGGTGTTTATGGTCACTCATGCCATCTTCTACGGAGTGGACTATAAATCAGCAACAAAGTACTACACGTTAGCGCCTATGATTTTGGCAGACATCTACAGGGCTTTAGACAAATGTCAAAGCGGAGAACGCTTCTTTCAAGGGTGTAATTTGATACTACAATGGTGGATGATGCGACATTTGATCAAGACTCATAACCCGAAAGAACCAGATCCTTTGAAGCGGTCAGATGAGCTACACGGTCATGATTGGTGGTTGTACCACAATCGTTGCAATAAGACTGGAGAAGAAAGTTTTTGGTATCCGAGACTTCGAGGGTTGAGAGAAGAAGACGTACAGTGGTCAATAGACAGATTGGTGGTAACTAAAAACATGGTGGTTCGAACAGAAAAAGTCCCTTACTTGGTATTTGCTGGGTTAAGAGGGACTAGACCATATGCTCCTGGTCGAGTCCTAAGGCAACTAGGAGGGAAACAAGAGTTACCCCAGATTGCAAATATGAAGAAGTTCGTAACTGACCACGAGAATGGGCGAGTTGCATTTGCTGAAGACATGCGTAGGATGTGGAGATCTCGAAGAGTGTTGGGTGAGCCTGTACCAGATAGGTTTCGTCCAGAATGTTCGGAGAGTACAAAGAATGGTTAAAAAAGAGTCTCGCTGGAACTATTGAGCCTGGTCCAAACGTTCCTCACATTATTGCCGATGTTGGAGCCAAACATCAAGTCCGACTTCACCGCCTTCAAGAGAAGTTTGATAGGAGTGAATTAGAGCATCAACGTCGTCACTCAGGAGACGCCAAAGTCATAGCTCGATTGAAACAAGAACTACGAAGAGCCAGACAGTGCATGACAGAGTTAGATGATAGCATGGAACAACAGATTCAGTCGATAGAGGGGTTCAGACATCAAGAAGGAGCTCGATTGGCGAGAGACCATCTCTGGGCGAACAGATATGCCATGTGGGAAGAGGTCAACATCGCCAAGAGGACCAGACTTGGCGAAGGATCAGAGGAGGCCTGAATTTTACCATCCCCTGCGTGGGACTGTTTTATTTGTACTTTGTTTTGTAATTTATTTTCAGGACTATTTCTCTGTTTTATGTTTGTCAGACATTTTGGATGCTATTAATGAAGTATTTTGGGGATAATAAATCGGGTTTAAAAAAGCATATGCATCCTTCAATTCGTTAGGCCCACCCTTGGCATAAAAGGGTCACAAGCATGTTTAGGACGCGATATATGTGTGTTTAACTGCTTATGTGTTATGTTGCTATGAATGAGGATATCGTAAACTTACTCCTATCCAGAAATTTTCCAAAAAAAAAATATATAGAAGCCACTGTTACAAAATGTCCGACCAAAATTTTCCGAGTCTTAAGTTTCTCACTCAAAAGACATCTCTCATACGACAAATCCTAAACATTACTCTATTGTCTCAGGAAAAGCAAATCACTGCTATGGATAAGGGTAAGAATATCCAGATGAGGCTCACTGGAGAGGAGTTACAAAGAAAGATAGAACAAATCACACGAAAGATTCAAGAGGTCAGAGAGGAGGGGCTTAGGGTCGAAGTTGCCACGTCAGTCTACAAAGCTGCGACTGCGACACTGGACGAAGAATTGATGTCAAAAGAAAAGAGGAAGAAAAGTATTGAGGAAGAAAAAGAGGATCTAAGCCAAAAATTGGACATGCTTCGATTACAGATTCAAGAAAGAGAGGCAAGAGAAGCGGAGATAGATTCGGAAACCGCGAGTCTGTTGGCCAAAAATGTGTCACTAGATGAAGAACTGAAAGCGGAAATGACGGAATTCATCGCTATGAAAGAAAGGATGTTGGCATTAAGGAAGAAGAACAAGGCGATCCACCATGACATGATAGACGAACTTCAGAAAATGAGCGGAAAATACTCTATCCGTAAACAAGGGGCTAATAGTGGTCTCGACAACGCTCACCCGAATTGACTGAGGAGGACGACGGTGAGGAAATCGTCTACAAGCCTCCATTTCTGGGTCGTCTGAAAGGAAGAGAGTGACGCTGCAACAAGAAGAGAAATGACTAACGTGTCATCATCATGTTATCTTTTAAGAATTCCAATGTTGTCTTTCAATTTCCTTGTAACCGTAATGAAAGAATGAATGAAAATATTTTATCCCAAACTCGAACTACGTTGGGCCTGAATTCTCCTTGTGAGATACGTAGGCAGCCTCTCCCGGCCCGGCCCCTATCTTTAAAAATTTTCATTCTCCTTCATGTTACGAAAGATACGAAGATCAGATCAACAGACATCAAAAAGCAGCTGCAAGAAGATCGTAGCTCAACGTGATTTAGCCTTCCCGAGACAGTGTCAAAACTAAAAAAAAAAAAAACAAGCAAATTCCTGCTTGTTAAAAAACGTATTCCCGTCCTCACTCGTGGGTTAAAGATGTCCTCAAACAAAGCAACTTGTGTGTTTATCTGCTCTCTGTGTGATATTATGCATTTTGTACTCTGAATCTGCACTAACAGATCTGCCTTTGAGTTGTTTCGCTCTCAGGTACTTTAAACTGATCTGTGTCGATCAAAGCTGGCAGATCATCCTTACTTCACCAGATCGAAAGGTCCTACAGATTCCTTCCCTAGACAAAATTCAGACAAGGAAAGACAGTCATGGGAGACAACAACGACGAAGTAAGTCTTACTGATGTTGTGGTGGCTCACCCACCGTAGCGGAACAGAACGAACTGATCATGCAGCTGATGCAACAGTCGCTGAAATGAGAGTTGAAATGCAACGGAGACAAGATATGCCTCCACCTGGATTTGGTCCTAATATTGCTGATGGAAGACCTCCGATCTACTTCCCTTCATCAAATACGGATCCAACTCAGAATCAGCCTTCTACACCTGTGCATAATCCGTCTGTGATAGATCTAACAACCCAAAACCCCCAATACGCTTCTGTATCTTACCAAACTCCATCGCCTCTTCCAAATAACCACCCTCAAATGCCACCCCATCCTCAGAATACTCAAACCGCCCCACCGCCACAGAATCAAAACCAAAATCAAAATCAAACTGCCTTCAATCCCCAAACACCTCATCACCATTTAAATCAGAACACCAATCCTCAGGCTTACCCACAGAACTACCAGACCGCCCAAAACGTTCCAAGTCCCTCCATAGCTCCACCCCTCCCAAAAAGAGCCACCTTCCAAGTTCCCGTTCCTACCGAGCACGAGGTGCACGGTTCTGAGTTGGATCACTATGAAGAACAGGAAAGAGAATGGAAGGCAAAGGAGGATGCGAAGATCGATATAAAAGAGGAAATCAAAAGGGCTATGAAAGAGCTACAATGCATCCCAGACGTCGTTGGACTCAGTTACGAAGAGTTGTGCATCCACCCAGATTTGAACCTTCCCGAAGGGTTCAAAATTCCGAAGTTTGACACCTTCGGGGGAGTAGGCAACCCCATGGCTCATCTGAGAGCATATTGTGACCAGCTCGTGGGAGTTGGCAGGGATGAGGCCTTGTTGATGCGGCTTTTCAGCCGAAGTCTATGTGGGGAGGCCCTCGAGTGGTTTACGTCACACGAAACCAGGCAGTGGCCCAGTTGGAATGCGCTGGCCAAAGACTTCATTGACCGATTTGCATACAATTGAGATAGTTCCCGATCGGTATTCTCTAGAGAAGATGAAGCAGAAACCAACTGAAAGCTATAGGGAGTTTGCCTATAGATGGAGGAAGGAAGCAGCAAGAGTAAGGCCGCCCATGACAGAGAAAGAGATTGTGGAAGTGTTTGTGCGGGTGCAGGAGCCAGAATACTACGACAGAATCATGTTGCTAGTCGGAGCTAAATTCGCCGAGATAGTCAAAGTTGGTGAGACTATCGAAGACGGTTTGAAATCGGGGAAGATAGCCCGTGTATCCGCGTCACCTGGATCTTCAGGATTGATGGAAGAAAAGAGAGGAAGTTGCCGCTGTCTCGTATGGGGGAAGAAAAACCCCAGAAACTCGTCACATTCCCAAGATCGTTCCAGGCCTTCCCCAAAGTCTCACCAAGCCTACTACCCGCAATCCAATCATCCCAATAACCATAATACTACCCCACCTATCCAAACGCTCAAGTTCCGTTGTACCAGAGTCCACCCCTTAATCTCCAAAATCTTTCCCCCATATACCCAAATTACCTCAACCTTACCAGATTCCATCCCCTTATCAGAATATTGCTCCCAACTGTGCCAATGTACAGTCGAGCTACCGAGCACCATCACCCGTTTATCAAGTCCAAGCTCCATTATATCAAAAAACCTCCCGAATTACCAAGCTCCATCGCCAAATTATCAAACAAACCCTTATCCTAGAAGCCAAGCTCCTCGTCCGAATACCCGAAATTATCAGCAGGTGCCTCCCCTCAGCAAAGTGGTTATGACCCTTCCCGACCCAGATTTGAAAAAGGCCCAAGGAACTTACTGCACTTGCTGAAAGCCGGACCAAACTATTTGAGAGACTAGCCGCGGCTGGATACATCCACCCTGTGGGCCCAAGCCCGTGGATGTCAATTCAAAGTTCTACAAGCCAGATCAAAGATGTGCTTATCATTCCAACAGTGTTGGACATGACACGGAAGATTGTATCAACCTTAAGCAAAAATCCAGGATCTGATCGATCAGGAGGTAGTTTCTCTCCAACCGGCGGCACCAAATGTCAACACAAACCCGTTGCCGAATCATGGAGGCAGCAATGTCAATATGATCGAGAAGATGAAGACTGGGTGTGGAACGAAGATGATTACTCCCATCGTTCACGAGATTGGAAAGGGCTGTCGCTTCTTTAAGCGTCAAAGAAAAAAGAGTTTGTTATTTTGACACCTACAAAGGCTGTTGCCTTGGTGCCGTCAGAAAACTCTCGTCAAGCCTAAGTTTGTTATTGAAACCGCTGCTGCTCAAGGCATGACCAGGTCTGGAAGGTGTTACACTCCTGACGAGCTTGCTCTCGGAGGCAGAAGAAGGACAGGCTAAAGGCCATAAGCGAAGGAGAAGCAGAGGAGTTTGGAGGAGAATGCAGCCAAAGGATTATTCTATCGTCAAACATTTAGAGAAGACCCTGCCCAGATTTCTGTTTGGGCCCTGTTGATGAGTTCTCAATCACATAGGCAAGCTCTGAATGAAAGCTCTCGATGATACATATGTGCCCGCGGACAAGCGATAATGTGGCTGCCATGATCACCAGTTATTCGAGGACATCGCATCAGCTTCTGTGACGATGAGTTGCCTTCGAAGGGAAGTCGCACAACAAGGCGTTGCACATCACTGTGATCTGTCGTGAAAGGTCATAAATCGTGTCTTGGTGGATGATGGGTCCGGTTAATATTTGTCCATTGTCGACACTGAAGCAGTTACGTTTTGACTTGGGGAAGTTGGAGCAAAACCAAGTCAACGTAAGGGCTTTTGATGGGGTCCAAAGAGATACCTTGGGAGCGGTAAATCTGGTCATCCAAATGGGTCCGGCAGAGTTCAGCACACAGTTCCAAGTCTTAGATATTGATACAAGCTACAACCTTCTTCTGGGAAGGCCTTTCATTCATATGGCTGGAGCTGTGCCTTCTACTTTGCATCAGATGATGAAGCTCGTTTGGAGAAATGAAGAGTTGGTTATTCATGGTGAAGGGAATCGCTCTGGTAGACAGGCGCCGATTATTGATGAAGTGTCTCGGGTACCGATTTCTATACAGTGGAGCTGGTAATGCCACTGGTGAGGATTTGGCCCCAAGCCTCATATGCCTGCCGTGTATAAGATGATAGCCACTGTGATGCTGCAGAATGGTTTTGAACCAGGTGTTGGATTGGGAAGAAATTCCAAGGAATTATTGAGCCTGTTCCGGTCCCGTCAAAGGAGCTAGATATGGTTTGGGGTACGTCCCACAGATGATGATTTGAAGCTGAAAAAGAAGAATGATCAAGCATTAGCTAAACCAATCCCTCATCTATATCAATCATTCCAGTTCGTGAGCATGCAGAGGAGGGAGAACCTGGGGGAAGGAATCTGTGGCCTTTTTGAAGAGATAGATGCTATTATTGAAGAAGAGGTCGAGCTGACAGGATTCCGTGATGCTGAGCCCGGAGAGACGTTGCAGAACTGGACCTCCACGCCATCCTGGTCTCCCGAACTCCTTGGTAGAAGGGCATCGTTTTATGCATGTTTAATCGGTGGTAGTCCGGAAGAGCCCAAGACCCCATTTTGCATTTTAACTATTTGACTTTAAATTCCCGTCGTGATGTTCAAAAAGGCAATATGGCTCTGCCATGGCCAAAGTTTGCATTGTTTTCAATTTTTATGAAAACCTCTTTTATTTTTTAATTTGGTTTATTTAATCATCTGTCATGCTTTGATTNCGAGCTGACAGGATTCCGTGATGCTGAGCCCGGAGAGACGTTGCAGAACTGGACCTCCACGCCATCCTGGTCTCCCGAACTCCTTGGTAGAAGGGCATCGTTTTATGCATGTTTAATCGGTGGTAGTCCGGAAGAGCCTAGACCCCCATTTTGCATTTTAACTATTTGACTTTAAATTCCCGTCGTGATGTTCAAAAAGGCAATATGGCTCTGCCATGGCCAAAGTTTGCATTGTTTTTCAATTTTTATGAAACCTCTTTTATTTTTTAATTTGGTTTATTTAATCATCTGTCATGCTTTGATTTTCTAACTTCGTTTATTTATGGTTTCAGTAAGGTAAATTTTAAACCTGCCAATGTCATGTCGTGTCACGAGCTGAATGAACAAAATGAGGCAGGTGATGACGAGGTTGATGATTACGGAGAGGAAAGTGAGGAACCAGAGTATGTTGCCAAGGAATTTCGTCAGTTTGAAAATCAGTATAAACCAAATTTAGAGGAAACTGAAACGGTAAACCTGGGCAACCAAGAGTGTGTCAAAGAGGTTAAAATCAGTATTCACTTGAGTGAGGATCAAAGGAAAGGACTGATTCACTTGCTTGATGAGTACATTGATGTGTTCGTTTGGGAAGTCAGTGACATGCAGGGACTGAGTCGATGTTGTGTCTCACAAATTACCGATTAATCCAGGGTTCGAGCCGGTGAAGCAAAAAACTCGGAATTCAAGCCTGAGTTGAGTTTAAAGATTAAAGAAGAGATCACCAAGCAGATGAGTCTCGATTGGTGAGTGACACAATACCCGACTTGGTTGGCGAATGTTGTTCCGGTCGCCAAAAAAGACGGGAAAATCAGAATTTGTGTCGACTATAGAGATCTCAACAAAGCCAGCCCGAAGGATAATTTTCCATTGCCAAATATTCATATTTTGATTGATAACTGTGCTAAGCATGAAATGCAGTCATTTGTGGATTGTTACGCAGGTTATCATCAGATTTTGATGGATGAGGAAGATGCAGAAAAGACAGCTTTTATTACACCTTGGGGTGTATATCATTACAGAGTGATGCCGTTTGGCCTCAAGAATGCTGGCGCTACTTATATGAGGGCTATGACGACCATATTTCATGACATGATTCATAAGGAGATTGAGGTATATGTGGATGACGTCATAATCAAGTCCCGCGAGAGTTCGACCACTTGACACACTAAGGAAGTTTTTTGATCGTTGCGTCGTTAAACTTAAAGCTAAACCCCGCCAAATGCGCTTTTGGAGTTCCAGCCGGCAAGTTGTTGGGATTTATAGTGAGCAGAAGGGGTATTGAACTCGATCCTTCAAAGATTAAAGCAATTCAAGAATTACCTCCGCCGAAGACGAGAAAAGAGGTCATGAGTTTCTTAGGAAGGTTGAACTACATCAGTCGATTCATAGCTCAATCAACCGTGGTGTGTGAGCCTATCTTCAAGCTGTTAAAGAAAGACGCTCCGACAAAGTGGATTGAAGAGTGTCAGACTTCTTTTGATGCTATCAAGAACTATTTGTCAAATCCGCCAGTATTGGTTCCTCCGCGAGAAGGGAGTCCCTTGTTGTTGTATTTGACCATCTCAGATTGTGCATTTGGATGCGTGCTCGGTCAACACGACGAGACAGGGAAGAAGGAAAGAGCTATCTATTACATAAGCAAGAAGTTTACTCCATATGAGTCTCGTTACACTCTGTTGGAGAGAACATGTTGTGCTTTGACTTGGCTGGCTCAGAAATTGAGGCATTACTTGTCTTCTTACACTACATATCTCATTTCCAGAATGGACCCGTTGAAGTATATTTTCCAGAAGGCGATGTCGACAGGAAAGTTAGCTAAGTGGCAAATGCTGTTGAGTGAATTTGATATTGTGTATGTGACTCAGAAGGCAATAAAGGCACAGGCCTTGGCTGATCATCTTGCAGAAAACCCTGTTGATGAAGATTATGAACTGCTTAAGACTTATTTCCACGATGAAAAGGTATCGTTTGTGGGTGAAGATATTTCTGAAGCATATCCCGGTTGGAGGTTATTTTTTGATGGAGCAGCGAATCATCAAGGTAAAGGCATCGGAGCGGTCTTAGTGTCCGAATCTGGTCAGCACTACCCTATGGCAGCTAAGCTCCGATTTAATTGCACGAACAATATGGACGAATATGAAGCTTGTGTTCTTGGTTTAAAAATAGCCATCGACATGAATGTCTACGAGTTATTGGTTATTGGAGATTCAGACTTGTTGATTCATCAATTTCAAGGGGAATGGGCTGTGAAAAACCCGAAGATAATACCTTACGTACAGTATGTACAGAAATTATGCAAAGGATTTCGCAAGATCGAGTTCAGACATACTCCTAGAATACAAAATGAGTTGGCTGATGCCCTTGCCACCATTGCGTCAATGATCAAACATCCGGATACTGATTATATTGATTCTTTGGATATAGAGTTGAAAGAGCATCCAGTCCATTGTTCACATGTTGAAGCAGAACCAGACGGTTTGCCTTGGTATTTTGATAGAAAGAAGTATATGGAGTCCGGGAGTTATCCTGAAGATGCAACATCCAACCAAAAGAAGTCGATACGCCGTATGGCCCTCAATTTCTTTTTAAGTGGAGAAATCCTTTATAAGCGAACTCCAGATTTGAGTCTTCTAAGATGTGTCGACGCTGTTGAAGCCGCGAAGCTTATTGAACAAATACATGCTGGAGTTTGTGGAACACATATGAATGGGATCACTTTGGCAAGGAAAATCCTTCGAGCCGGTTATTTTTGGATGACTATGGAAAATGATTGTTGTAAGTTCGTGCAGAAATGTCATAAATGTCAAGTGCACGGTGATTTGATCCGAGTGCCACCTCACGAACTTAATGCTATGAGTTCACCCTGGCCATTCGTAGCTTGGGGTATGGATGTCATCCGTCCGATAGAGCCTGCCGCTTCTAATGGACACAGATTTATTTTGGTTGCCATTGATTATTTCACCAAGTGGGTGGAAGCAGCTTCTTACAAGTCGGTAACCAAGAAAGTTGTAGCTGATTTTGTTCGCAACAATTTGATATGCAGATTTGGAGTACCAGAATCCATCATTACTGACAACGGCGCAAATCTCAACAGTCACTTGATGAGGGAGATATGTGAGCAGTTTAAGATTACTCATCGAAACTCGACCGCTTATCGTCCTCAAATGAATAGAGCTGTAGAGGCTGCCAACAAGAATATCAAGAAGATTTTGAGGAAAATGATCGACAATCATCGGGGTTGGCATGAGATGTTACCATATGCTTTATTGGGTTATCGAATGACTGTCAGAACATCGACTGGGGCTACTCCCTACTTGTTAGTGTACGGAACAGAAGCAGTCATACCCGCCGAAGTTGAGATACCTTCTTTGAGAATTATCCAAGAAGCTGAGCTGAGTAATGCTGAATGGGTTAGCAAGAGAATTGATCAGTTAACTCTGATCGATGAAAAGAGAATGGTTGCCGTTTGTCATGGTCAACTATATCGACAAAGAATGATTCGTGCTTTCCACAAGAGAGTCAGAGCCAGAATTTTTGAAATCGGTCAATGGGTCCTTAAGCGCATTTTTCCTCATCAAGACGAGTACAAAGGAAAATTCGCACCAAATTGGCAAGGACCCTACGTGGTTCGTAAAGTATTATGTGGAGGTGCATTGGTCCTGTCAGAGATGGATGGTACCGCGTGGCCAAAACCGATCAACTCAGATGCTGTCAAGCGATACTACGTGTGAAGATTCGGTTTGCGTTTTTACTATTTTCTTGTAAATGTTCATTTGCTTGTATTTGCTTTGTTTTAAATTTTTATCCCTCTTGTAATGAACTACGTCTGTCCTGAATTCTCAAGAATGAGATACGTAGGCGGCCTATGTCGGCCTCGGTCGATTTCCTTTGTAAATTTCTTATTTTTGTTAGCCTTGAGGGGAACTACGTTTGACCTAATTCCTGCCTCAACGGGATACGTAGGCGCCACAAGGGTTCGGTCATGTCTCCCGTAAGATTTCTATTCCTCTTTACAATAGAAACTGGGACAGAATTTTTGAGAGGGACTCAAAAATTCTTGAGAAGAAGATCTTTCCTCAACAAGCCAAGACGGAAGATATTTCAAGATTTGCAACTGGGATAGAATTTTCTAGAGGATCCCGAAAATTTCATGGATTTACTTACCAACATTTAAAGATAAACAAAACTTGTAACTGGGACAGAAATTTTGAGGATGGCCTCAAAATTTTAACATAGGTTTATCGACAGCCTGGAGTGATTGTGAATACTCCCTAGCGAATAAACCTCCGAGCACCCAAACTCAAAGAAGTTTGCTAAGCCTGACGTGACATGACATTTGGCAGTACCCCTTTTCAAAATATTACTTCTCGAAAATTTATTTTTTCTAAAATATTTCCTTTTTAGGTTTCATTTGTTTTGGCATGAAATATTTGTCTTAATCGATCAAGAGTTGGGAGATCAGGAAGATCAATTGGAGATAGCAGGACAAGGAGCTTACAACTGAAGAATCGACACAGATCAGTCCGTTTTAAAAACTAACGATTTTTCTGTGGATGCAGGCTTATGATATTGCTCAGAAATCAACAGATTCCTCCGATCGATAAATATGGAGAAGTCAAGGGAGGAGGAAACGCTCCCAAAATCAATAGTTTTCCTGGATTGCAGGAATCATGTTATATCGCTTATGGCGGAGACTTGGGAATATGATTTGTTTATTTCAATCGATTTACAACAGCATGATGTTTGTAAGGAACGTTCAGTTAAATTCGAAGGTGGATCAATCAAAAATATCAAGGAAGAGTTTATGGTTTCCGTAAAGAACGTCATTTGCAGATATGATATTATATATTACCCGGAAGGTTTATTTATGTTATCGTCGATCAGGACGATACATTATCCGGAGGGGTCATTTATATTGTTGCCGATCAAAACGATACACTATCTGGAAGTTAATTTACCATTATCGTCAATTAAGACGATATGATTATTCAGAAGAAGATCATGCATCGCGAGTCAATATTCATGCATCGCGGAAGATCATGCATCACGAGTCAATATTCATGCATCGCGGAAGATCATGCATCGTGAGTCAATATTCATGCATCGCGAGTCAATATTCATGCATCGCGAGTCAATATTCATGCATCGCGGAAGATCATGCATCGCGAGTCAATATTCATGCATCGCGGAAGATCATGCCTCGCGAGTCAATATTCATGCATCGCGGAAGATCATGCCTCGCGAGTCAATATTCATGCATCGCGGAAGATCATGCCTCGCGAGTCAATATTCATGCATCGCGGAAGATCATGCATCGCGAGTCAATATTCATGCATCGCGGAAGATCATGCAACGCGAGTCAAAATTTATACATCACAAGAAGATTTCATACCTTGCGGAATTCATGCATTGCGAGTTAATATTTATACATCGCAAGAAGATTTCATACCTTGTGGAATTTATGCATTGCGAGAAGATTTCATGCCTCGCAGAAATTTATACATCGCAAGAAGATTTCATACCTTGCGGAATTTATGCATCGCGAGAAGGTTTCATGCCTCGCAGAAATTTATACATCGTAAGAAGATTCATACCTTGCGGAATTTATACATCGCGAGAAGATTTCATGCCTCGCAGAAATTTATACATCGCAAGAAGATTTCATACCTTGCGGAATTTATGCATCGCGAGAAGATTTCATGCCTCGCAGAAATTTATACATCGCAAGAAGATTTCATGCCTTGCGGAATTTATGCATCGCGAGAAGATTTCATGCCTCGCAGAAATTTATACATCGTAAGAAGATTTCATACCTTGCAAAATTATGCATCGCGAGAAGATTTCATGCCTCGCAGAAATTTATACATCGCAAGAAGATTTTTCATACCTTGCGGAATTTATGCATCGCGAGAAGATTTCATGCCTCGCAGAAATTTATACATCGCAAGGGGATTGCATACCTTGCAGAATTTATTCATCGCGAGAAGATTCATGCCTCGCAGAAATTTACGCATTGCGGGAAGATATTCATACCCCGCAAGAAATCATGCACTATCAGAGTAGAAATCGTGCATCTCAAGAAAATAGCAGCACTGCATGTTCTTTCATTTATGTCGACATCATATGAAGAATACATTGACATCGAGAGAAATATTAGCACAATCAGCTTTTGTTTATTTTGACATCACATGAAGAGCGCATCGAAGATTACATTGCAAACAGAGGACATAAGCTTTATTTGCTTTACGTCAAGCCCAACTGAGTTGACGTCGAATGTCGAGGAGAACAATTAAGTGTCGATACGGTAAAAGACACTGTCTCCTATTCAAATTGCATTTTAGGCTAATGATTTTATCTCAGTTTTTGTTGAGAGCATCCGAAAGGATGAATTCTCCAAGACAAACCACAGGTGCGGACGACATCAAAAAGGATGCAGCACGACATGGAACTTTTCTTAGCAGCGAACTGGGACATAGTCCAAAGAGGAGTGTCAAACTCTTAGGACGCGAACAGAGGAGCGACTTCCACCACAATCAAACCACACCCCTATCTTAAGGCATGTGGGTTTTTCTTCGTTTTTGTCAGTTTCAGTTTTTGCACCCGGAATTTTGATCCACCGGAGGCAAGTTTCCAACCTGAGTGACGATGTACCGAGAGTTTTGGAAATTATATCCGTGTAAGTTCTTAAATATGGGTATGAAGCGCGCCACATTCATGTCTAAGGGATTACAAGCCTTTTTTTTCATACTCGTTTAATTTTGTCACTTGTCCAGAACTAAAGGTTATCTAGCATAACAGATTTCCTTTTCAACCAATCGAGTTGAACTACAAGCAGCCTGATTCCTAAGGTTTAAGGATATGTAGGGGGGTTCAATGCTGAAAACTCGGCTGTTATTCCAACATTCACTCTTGAATCCCATTCCCCAGCATTTCGATCCCTTCATAATCTGGTATCGAAATGACTTTTGAATTCTTTCAAAATCGTGCGGTAAATCAACCGTATCGAACTACAAGTGGTCTGACTTCTCATATAGCCTGAGATATGTAGGAAACCCATTTCCGGGGTTCGGCCATAATTCCTAAAGTCCGTACCAATTCCTTTTCTTAAAGATGAGCGTGGGGTTGGTCAAAATTGGTTTGGTCAATTTCATTTTCCTCGAATTTCTTGCATCAATCCAAGTAAAAGGAGGGACAGTTGTTGACACCCAAATTTTGACCCTCCACGGTAAGAATTAATTCATGGGCTTCTTAAATTTTCAAATAATATAAAATAATAAGTTTTATAAAACTTTGAAAATATATATACTAAAATATGAAGTTTGCGTTATTTTTGAATAGTTTTGCCATTTCTTGTAATTTTTCGATTATATATATATATATATATATATATATATATATATTTATATATATATATTACGTATATGATTAATATTTTATGATTATTCAAAAATCGCCTCAAAAGATATTTTGTCTTAATTGAATTGTTGACTAGTCAACTCAATTATACAATAATTTATATCTTTGAGCTAATCATTTTTATTTTTATTATTATTATTATTTTTTTTTTAAGTGTATTAGGTTAGTCTCGTAAATTTTAAGTGGCTCATTAATTAATTTATCCATCTCGTGTAAGTTTTAATCGACTTTGGGCTTTGTTTAACCAGCCCACCATGTAATTTCAATTGCAGCCCCACTAAAATTCTCAAACCCCAGCCTCCAAATCTGCCTAGTTTTGTTTTAAAATCCCAAGCCCAATTCTTATTTCATCCGTTTACTCCCAGCCCATGCCCCGATTATCGACCCGATCCAACGCCTTAGTCACCATCTTCTTCCCAGATATGTTAAACAAACCCTGTCCTTTCCTCTTTAAACAAAAGCCCAGAGCCTGGCGCGTAAAATCCAGACTCCCACCAGATGTCAAAAGCAAGAGGGATGCCCAGCGCGTGCCGCTCAGTTCCAGCGAACAGCGAGCTCGCGAAAGGGCAGCGAGAGACGCGACTGTTGGACTGTCGCAGCTCTGCCTGCGTGAATCGTCCTTGCGGCTCTGGATTTGAGCCACGTCGCTCATTCAAGGACGATCGAAACCAATCCGAGCCATCCGTTTCCTTCTCTCATTTGGTTTCATTGAAAATTCGTACAAATCCAGCTTGCTCCTTGTCCTTGGAAGAGGTTTTTGAATTTCAAATAGGGTCTTAGAATTCCCGTTTTACCCCAGTTTTTTTTTTCGAATTCCCCCCACTCTCCTAATTCTAAAACTCTAATCCTCCCTATATATATTCTCTTTCTCATCTGAAGGAGGGGAATTTTTTTGGGAGAGGATTTGGTTTTTTTTTTCGAACTCGAAATCTAGGGCTTTAAGAGTTTTCTTTTCTTGAAACATTTGGAGTAAGAACAAAGATTTTTGTTTTGATTTTTGGGGGGTCGAAATTTCAGTGGATGTTGGTAGGGAAAATTTCTTTTTTTTTTAGTTTTGGTGGTTTTGAATCTTCTGAAAATTCTTAGGCCTAAAACCTTGGGAAAAATACCAAAGAGATAGAAGAAGAGTTACTCAAAATATAGTAAGGTGTTTCAAGGTTAAAGAGTGGAATCATCTAGTTAAGAATATTATTCCTTCTCTTCATTTGGAACCAGTCATTTCTCAAATTCGTCGGCTGATTCGTTACGTCTTCAAATCTCTTTTTGTTCGGTGGAAAGTCTGCTGCCCCTCCCTGCTCGTTCGTCTCGTATCGCTGCTCAGAAAGAGGTAACATTCTCTACGTTAACTTCTTATCTCCGAATCTTTCTTCGTTTGCTATTTTTATCACTTGAGGCGTGATTTTGGTTTGGCTTCGGCTTCCGTATGCGTTTTTTTATTTCTCTTCTTAATGTAAAGATAAGGCCGGTAGTTTGTCAACATGTTCTAGTATTGTTCTTGCTAACATTATGTCGGTTCATTAGTGACTTGGTTATCTATCAAATATTATTGTTTTGGTTAGTGTTCCCTTTTTCATAATAGGATATTTATTCCGATTGTGTGCTCTAATATCGTTTTGCCGTTCGAATTCGAGAGTGTGTGTTAAATTTTGCGTCGTTCCTCAGTTTATGGAGATGTCTCCGTGAACGTTTTGGTCAGTGCTTTGGTTTGTTCTTTCATATCATTTTGGTTTGGATGTTAAGATCTTACGAGAACAGTAGCGCTACATTTTGTCGTTTCCTTTTGTGTTGTGGAACTAGGTAACTTCTCTGTAAGAAAAAAAATGGGATTAAAGCTTTGTCCTTTCTCAAATTTTGTTTTGATTTTGTTAATATCGATTTTATTTAGTATAGTAGCTAAAAATTAGTTCTCCGTTACGATGAGTTTGAAGTATGTCATTTGTATTATTTTATTTATTTGTCTTTTTTTTTTATTTCGCATATTGGTAAGATCTTAATCGTTGTAGCTTTTTTCCCTTATTTTGCCACGATTTAGTTGGATGGTTGTTTTCTTAAAGTTCCTTTTGAACATTTCCCTTTCTGTTAAGATTATTGTTGGAATTTGGTGAAAACTTGAGTATAAGTCATATGTACTGTGTCAGCTTTAAATTAAGGATAAGTGTGTTAGGATGATCATTTTGCTTGCTTATTTTGGCTTAGCTCTTATTTTATTATTCGTATTTCCCTGGAAATTTTGGAGTGTTAAATGCATTTGGTATCTCCTGTAATCTCTAATGGATGGCTTTGGTAGTCCAAAAGGATTTTATAAATTCTATTCGTTTAATTTTACTTGGGGGTAGTTTGAATTTGTCACAAATGTTATCAGCATGCTTTTATCAATTAATTTCGAGCCGACCTCGTATGTATTTTAGCACCGTTAGTTCTGTAGCTCCAAATCTCTCCAAGTAATCGATATTTGTTAAATTAATTCCTGTGCCTCTTGCGGAAGCTATTAAATGTCGTTTTCTTATCTTTATCTTCAACAAATTTCAACAAGTTGAAAGCATGTGAAGTTGTCAAGTAAATATTTCGGCAGTCCCTCTTCTTCGTTAACTATGTCTTAATGCATTAAGTCGTTTGTTGCATGCGTATGTAAGAGAAAGTGTCAAAATTCTTTGTTATTATTTTATTTGGTTTGTCGCTGCCTGATTCTTAGTCAATTTTAAGGAAACAGAAATTGTGAACTCTTAAAATAGCTTATCTTAATTCATGCCCCTCTATCCCTCCATTGCTAGACAGTAGTATATTTTATGCTTAAGCATCTCGTGTATATGGTTTAATATATTATTAGCGTGATATTATTAAGTTTTCCTTTGATCGTTTATTAATGTTGTTTCTTTGGGTATGTGTGTTTTCTTGCATGAACCTTTGATTGAGCACATTACGCTCCTTCATTCTTCCTTTACACATTCATTGCACTTCCTGAGCCAAGAAAGCTCAAGTCTCGTTCTTGTCGAGCCAAACTCGAAGGATAAATCCGCGAGATTGACGTACATATTTCGAGGTTGAAGGATCCAAAGCTAGTCGGAAGAATCGAAGAAGTTGGATTAGAAGACCCTTTATTTTCTAATTTCGTATTTTTATTTGTAATGGGCTTAAGCCCTTGTCGTCTTTTTACTTTCTTTTTGTATTTACTTTATATTATTATTTGTTTAGTCTAGGACAGGTACGAAAAAAGAAAATGGGTCAAAAACCCAAAACAGGTGGGTCCAAAATTCCGGTCAAGGCGGACAGAAACCCGGATTTGGACCCAAGTTTCTTTCCTCTCTCTTTATTTGCTTTCAAGTATTTACTTGCTTTAATTGTCGTTTAGTTTAAAGGTTAGGAAAAATCCAAATTCCCGCAAATGCCATAAATGTTTTTATCGACTTAAAATTAAATTTTGGCAAAATAAAATGACCTAAAAATAAGTTAGTATTTTAGCTTCTCTATTTCTAAATATTTTTTCAAGTCAAGTTAAAAATAATTTTTTAGCCAAACTATGTTAGTTTCTGGATAACCGCACTTAAGCGGATATTTTAGGTGCTTAACACCTTCCTAAAATATAAATAGGAATCTCCGAACCCCCTTTTAGTTTTCAAAAGATTTTTCTGTTAAATCTTTTGAAAACATATTTTTCTTGATTTTTCTTTAAAAATTAAGTGGCGACTCTAAAAAGTCGAAATTTATTAAAAAATCCCTTTTTCGATAAAACACCTTTAAAAGAAATTTGTTTAACTTTTTGGAATAAAAGATAATCTAACATTAAGTGGTCTTAATTGGTTAGAGACTCGTGATGATAATGTGTTGTAAAATGAGAGCAAAATACAAGAAAATCTAAACAAGGAGGTAAGACAAATGACGATGAAAAGTATAAAGTTGGGAGCTTTATTTCTTCTCTTCAAGTGTGTATTTCTTAAGGGTGAAGAAGACCCTTTTATAAGAGGTAGAAATCATTCATTTACTACCTTAAACAAAAATATGTTAGTAATCATTAAGGCTTTACATTAAATTAATACATTACGTTAGGATGTTGATGAAAACAAACATTCATAATTAAATGGATTTGTAACATACTGCACCTTATAACATTCAACTTTGTCATTAATAGCTGACCCCTTGTTATAAAAGTTGCTCATAAAGTTTTATTCTTACACAAATAGCTCACATGTACCTATTTTTCTCTGAATGGAAGTAAAAAAAATTGAAAAAAAATTATAAATACTATTTTTTGGGGGGTATATTTGATCCTTCTCAGAAGTATTATTATTTTTGTTAAGTTGTTTGATTCAATTGATAGTTTGGATTTAATATTTTGTTGATCAAATGTATTTTTCACCAATTTTTTTTTGTAATATTTATCATATATACCTCAATTTTTAATATAGATACAAAATATAAATTACAATATATTCCAAATAAAATATTTTTAATTTTTTCGTACTATTTTCTCTTTTCCGTTCACACTTCTTTTTTTTTGTTTTTTTACAATAAGGAATGAAAAAAGAGAGTCAAACAATGATAATGAAAGAAGTTAAAAAAATCATGTGTGAAAAATGAGCACATATACCCTTATTTGAATTGTTTTAAAATAAAAAATTATAAAAAAAAACACAATCGCTAGATAAAAGGGTATATATGAGCCGCGTTATTAATAGTGGGGAAAATGCATAAGTATCCCCAATCTATGACCGAAATTTTAGAGACACACTTATACTATACTAAGGTCTTATTACCCCCACCATCGAACTTATTTTATAAATATTTTTCTACCCCTTTTCGGCCTACGTGACACTATCAACCAGGTAGTTTGAAAAAATTGTTAGCACGCGCCGACCTAGAAGATAGTGCCACGTAGACCGAAAAGGGATAAAAAACTATTTATAAAATAAGTTCAGGGGGTAATATGACCTTAGTATAGTATGAATGTGTCTCTAAAGATTTCGGACATAGATTAAAAGGGGTACTTATGCATTACGTAAAACAAAATTGCGTACAATCATTATATTAAGAGAATCTATCGTAACTTCAATTAATTTACTGTTACATAGAAGGACAATCTCAAATAATGTATTTTCCCCCAAAAAATGATATTGTATAAAGACAAATCAATGATATGATTAGGTTATAATCAATTAAATTGTGAGTCAAAATAATGTAAACAATCAAGATTAATATTATATAATGTAGCCTATAAGGTATGAAATTAATTCATTAACATATTAATGTATAGAGAAACGACAAAAGTACTTTAAAATATTTAAATATTGACTCAGAAAAAATTGATTTATTAATAACAATTATAAAATAATTTTCTAATTACAATGATCTCATTTGTTTTCATTAAGATTAACGTCTGAATCTAATTGATTGAAATATTATTTCAAGATTTAAATACTAAATAATTTGGATTGTTGTGGTATAAGCATCTAAATATGTATGAGTTATTTCAATGGAAAAAAATATATATCTCGTTATATATATCAGACCTTGGAATCAGAAAAGAATTGAAATGTTGTAGAAGAGGGCTTGTACGTACTCATTCACAGAACATGAAGGTATGTATGATTGAACTCAGTATTTGGAATTTTTGGAGGTAAGTTTCATGGATGAGATTACGGACCGTAAAAGCTTTCACGGGACGTGTACTGGTTAGTGAACCAGACCCCTAAGGACTCATGAACCTTCTCTTTCACGGGCACTTGTATGGGCTATGGAAAGTTGTACGATTCATAGAAGCTTCCGTGGAAGTTTAAACTCAGGAATGAGAAGCTCAAAAACATTCTACAGACACCTTTACGGTCCATATTGTACAACCTGTCCTAATAAGGAAATCGATCCGAATTAAGGTAATCCATATAGAACTTCTATCTAAAACCCTAAGTGTGTTTTTGAATGTGAATAATGATCTCAATCAGTTTGGACTCCTAAAATATTACTAAAAATGAGTTAGGCTTGTGAGATAAAGAAAAGACAAAAATACCCCTCCTTAATTTGGATGGATTTCCTTATTCAGACAGGCTGAACACAAACGGACATATCTATCTTATATGAACTCAGAATTTAGCAAAATCTTTGGAATTAGAAAGAGGACTCAAAGATCTTTCATTTGATATATCATGAGCCACATAACTCATCATGTACCGAAAGTTATGGACGTTTGAAGTTGACCCTAAACTCACAATTTAAAACTAACTTGCAAAATTCTCGATTTAGCTCTTTCCAAATTGGTTCTTGCTAAAATTAGTTCTTTCAAACCGAGGCGTTACAGTAAATCAATATTTATGGAATTTTACTTACAAGATTTTCATAGACTACAAGGTATGAAATCGAAATATTAATATATTTGTCACGCCCCGAGCCTATACTCAGGGCGGGACTGACACTCGAGAACAATTGCTGACACCAAACGAACTCTTGACCTAGCTTACTACTCAATGGAACACTTAGGTGAAATTTGTTGAAGAAGTGTTTTTCTCTAACTCTGTTAGCAATAATAATATATGTAATTTCTAATTTGATTGTTATACTTTTCAACTCGAATATACCCATAATGAATTTGAATTCATTGTAAAGAAATTAAAGTCGACATGTATTTTGGTTGTGTTTGACAATGGAGAAAATATTTTTCCAGAAAAAATGAAATAGATAATAAATCGTTCGAAAATGAAATAGATAACAAATCACTCCTGTATTTGCTAAAAATATGTTTTCCTATTAAAACAATTAAAATGTTTTAAATGGAGTATCTGGTTAAGCAAAAGTGCTTATCACCAACAGAATGCAAAATAGACCTGTAGACAATAAAATTCGCGTCGACAAAACAATAATCAAGAACGGAAGATTATAGCAACAATCGTTTTATTATCTCAAGTGCGAGTGTTACAATCTCTATAATTCCTCTGAATTCGCCTTTTCAACTATAAATTCAAGGGCTTTAAAGCTTGTTCTTGAATCTCTAACGAACTTGAAATTGAATTTTATCTTGATCCTGACTTTTATTTGAATTCAAGGGCTTCGAGCTTGTTCTTGAATTCGATGGTCTTGATCTTGATCGTTCTTGAACTCGAATGCTTGAATTCTTAAACTTGTAGCTTTATAGAGAATTAAATGGCGTTTGTACCACGGATTTTCTCTAGCTTCTTGTTTAGAATTTTCTCGGTCTCTTTTCTGAATTATAAGGACCCCTATTTATAGTTTTAGAATAGAGGAGTTGCGATTGGAATAGGATTCCGTTCGTCCAATCAGATTTAAGTGACATGGCATATGGGCTTTATGGAGCGGGCTTGTCATCTTTGACACATGTCATGATTCTATTGGTTTCTTATTTGACTTGGCATGCCATATCATTTGCACACGTGGCGCCAAGATGGGCCTCTAGAATGAGGTGGAATTGGGCTCAACAAATTGTAGCCCAAATCAATTAATTTGGATTTTAATTAAGTCCATATTTGTTGGACTTAAATATTTAACTCAAGTATATCAATCCATAATATTTATTTGGATTAATATATTTATGAATTTAATATAATCCGAATCATTTTATAAATTTATATTTAATAAATTTTAAATGATTACAAATGCCCCCTGCTTCAAGTCTTGTCGAGATAATCTATCTTTTAAAGACTAGGCTTGAAGCATTAACCGGTTACTAAATTCACCTTAGTTAAAAAAAATGAACTATAATTGAATTAGGAATTGTAATCCTACTCAATTTCATATTCATTTTTTTTTGTCTTAGTCAAAAAAGAAATTATAATTGAACTAGGAATTGTAAACCTACTCAATTTCATATTCATATATATGTTTTTATTGCCTTAGTAAAAAAAAGGAATTGTAATTGAACTAGGAATTGTAATCCTACTCAATTTCATATTTGTTTTATTGCCCAAGCCAAAAGGAATTGTAATTGAATTAGGAGAAGAATTTTATTCCTACCACATGACATCTATAAATAGATACATTGTCTCCACAATTTTATCTTCAATTACAGATTGTGAGCCTATGACAAAAGGGCATATTCAAGGTAATCTTCCTCTTTTTTTTTTTTAATTTTCGTCACTCTTTTACAGCTTGACATGTCTGTCGTAGAAAATTCATATCTAATTGTACAAAAATCGAAATCATGAACCATTTGATTTTGTAGAAACTGGACTTCTTGATCTCAAACATATCCAAAATTCAGAATTTAATACCTTCAGAATCTTTCTAGATGATGTTTTGAAGTTAGCTCTAGATTCTGCCATGCTAAAAATTTTCACATTTGTGTGACTTACTAAAAATCTCGTAGTCTTGACATAGGAACGACGAAATAACAATCAGCTTGATGAAGTTTCGGTCCAGATTGATGTGATCCACATACTCCTGAGTGTGCTTCTTGTAGAGCTTGAATCGCTTCTTCCTCTCCCAAACATCGTAATAACACACCCTCAAATGATCGCCTATATAATGTGTCCTTGTAGCAAAGGAAACGAGGTGCACGACGACGTATGTCAGTCCTTCTTCTTGGATTTTCTGGAAGTATCCCATAACACAAGTAGTTAATGATGGGTTGTCTCCAATCTTCCTTCGCGGCTTCAACAATGGCGACGATATGATCAAGCTCATTTTCAATATATTCTTCCTCCTTTGACGGTGGTACTATCCATTTTTGACAGACAGTTACTTGCGTTTGATCAGGAAGGGTTAGCGTTGAAGCTAGAGTAGCCAATGCATCAACTTTCTTATTCTCTGTTCTACGCACATGTTGAAGGGTTACATCTCCAAGCCATCCTATCAACTTTTGAGCATAATCATGATAAGGGCGCAATTCAGGCTTTTTTACCTCATAACTTCCCAAGAGTTGATTAATCACCAATTGAGAGTCACCAAAGACCTGTAAATGTAATTGTTTCATGTCAACGGCCATTTCAAGTCCAAGTATCAGTGCTTGGAATTCAGCAACATTATTGGAGCAACATTGTTTTAGAGTAAAAGAGAATGGTAGAATCTCTTCTTGCGAAATGATGAACACCACGCCAGCACCAGCTCCGCCGCGATGTGCAGCCCCGTCAAAGTACATTTTCCAAGGAGGTTGAACTTTAATTAACATCGCATCTTCATCAGGAAACTCATCAGTTAACTCCCAATCATTTGGTATAGGATGGCCTGCTAAGAAATCCGCCAATGCTTGTCCCTTCACGGATTTTTGAGGGATGTACACAATCTCAAATTGTTGGAATTAGAGGTACCATCTTGCTAGTCGGTCACTAAGGACAGGTTTTGACATAACAAACTTGATGGGATTTGCTCTAGAAATAAGGCGGACAACATGAGCTTGAAAATAATGCTTCATCTTTTGAATTGAGAAGACCAATGCCAAGCATAACTTTTCAATTGGCGAATAGTTTAGCTCATTCGGCGTCATCGTTCTACTTAAGTAATAAAGAGCATTTTCTTTGCCCTCACTATTCTCTTGAGCTAACAGGGCTCCTACTGACCTTTCTTGTGCTGCAATGTAGAGTATCAATGGTTTTCCAGGTATAGGGGCTGCCAAAATCGGAGGTTTCGCTAGATATGATTTGATACTTTTAAAGGCATCGCTACATGTTTGGTCCCAATTAAAAGGAGCACCTTTCTTCATGAGGTGACTGAATGGTTGACATCTCCCCGCTAGATTTGAGATGAATCTTCTTAAGTAGGCTAACTTTCCTTGGAGACTTTTTAACTCATGAATATTTTGAGGTTCAGACATCTTTGATATTGCATCAACTTTGGTTTGATCAATTTTAATTCCTCGATGTCTCACAATAAAGCCAAGGAACTTGCCGGAAGTAACTCCGAAGGCACATTTCAATGATTCATCCTTAGTTGATATCTTTGGAGTAACTCAAACACCATCCTTAAGTCTTTCAAATGATCACCCCTCTTTCTCGACTTTACTACCAAATCATCCACATAGCATTCGACATTTTTATGGAGCAAGTCATCAAAGATATTTTGCATAGCCCTTTGATATGTGGCACGAGCATTCTTTAAACCAAATGGCATCACTTTGTAGCAATAAATATCTTTTGGTGTGCGAAATTCGGTGAGTTCTTCATCTTTTGGTGACATGCGGATTTGATTATATCCAGAAGAACCATCCATGAACGACATTGCCTCATAACCAGTGGTGGCGTCAATCATCAACTCCGGAATGGGAAGAGGAAACTCATCTTTAGGGCATACATTATTGAGATCTCTAAAGTCAATGCAAACTCGAATTTGACCATTCTTCTTCCTCACAGGAACAATACTTGAAATCCATGTAGTATATTTGACCTCACGAATAAAGCCTGCCTCAATGAGTTTGTTAACTTCATTTTCTGTCAACGGAATCAAGTCTGGTCTAAAACGTCTTTGAGCTTGTTTAACAGGACGAGAACCATTTTTGACTGCCAACTGATGGACCGCTACTCTAGGATTCAATCCAGGCATTTCTTTATAACTCCAAGCGAAGACATCTCTATATTCTTTGAGTATATTCATGTAAGTGATTTCTTCATCAATTTCTAGAAACGCACTCAAGTAAGTTTGCCTTGGGTCTTCATCAGTGCCAAGGTTAACTTCCTTCAAAGGATCTATTGTGATCTTTACTCCTTCTTCAAGTTCTGGTGGAGCATCTCCAGCATCTTCCTCTTCCATAGGATCATTGTCATTAACAGATATATGACAACACGAGACAATGTCTTCTACCTCTTCCTCAATCTTCATTTGAGGCAAAGAATCGTACTCATTTTGGATTGTAACATGATTTGAGGAACCTACACTTTCTTCATCTTCCTCGCGCTCTTTGGTGTGAACCACAGTATGAACCTTTGCCTTGAGTTCCTCTTTACAGGAAACCACAAGTTCCACTCGTCGCCTCATCCTAGAAGGAATCAAACTTCTGAAATCCTTTCGAATCAAATGCGAAGTAGGCATTGTAACTTTTAAATAACTTCTCAGGTTTTTGTTATTCTTCTTTAGAGGATCTAACCTCTCAAACACAGAAGTTCTTGCAGTCGCTTCCCCAAGTCGATCAAAGACGGAAGGCCTTTTATTGGGAGCAGTGACGTCATCTTCAAAAGTTATATGATTATTGCTGGCCCTTCTTATGGAAATGCGAATTGGCAGCGGTTGGCTATAACCTAGGACTTCACGTGCTTTCCTAGTTGTATCTTCTGATGGAAGTATCCCTAGTGCTGATGGCTCACGAGGGTTGTATCCCGCCTTCATAAATAATATGTAAGCATTGGGATCAAAACCTTCTCTTGTGCGTTTTGTAGGGAGAGCCATATCTCACGCTTGATCTTGAGCGACTGACTTTTTTGGCGACTTTGAAGACAAGTTTATTGCATCAATCCGTCTGATAGGAAGAGTTAGCTCTCTTAATGCATTTTCTTGCAGGTTAGATGGTTGATCTTGTTCTTTCTTCGCTATTGGAACATAGCAAAGCCTAGAAGTCAGCTTCTTCTTTGAAGACATGATCTTCCCTTCATTAAGAATGGGACAAGAGTCTTTAGTGTCAATTTTCACCTTTTCGACTGCCGCATCAATTCTTTTGCTTATGATCTTATCATTCTTGATTGATTTGACGTCATTGGATTTGGACCCTTTAACAACATAACTTTTCAAATAGAATTTTGCATCGGCAAAGTGTGTCTCAACTTCGGTGAAAGGATTATCATCTGCAACTATCTTCCTTTCAATTCCACCTTCAAGAAATTTCAAACATTGGTAGTATGAAGATGAGACAATTCTATTCTCATGTATCCAAGGCCTGCCAAGTAATATATTGTATGATGTCTTTGCGTCGATCACATGCATCCATGCGCTTGATCGCAAATCTTTCATGTGGATCTGTAATTTAATAGAGCCTATGGACCTCTGCCCCCCTTGATTAAATCCTTGTATCAACAGACGACTTTCACTAAGTTCCCCAATCGTAATGCCAAGTTCCTTCAATGTGTGGATAGGCAAAATGTTGACTCTAGATCCTTCATCTATTAAGATTCTATTTATCTTCTTCTCTAGCACATGACCCACCATATACAAAAGACGATTGTGTAGTGTTTCACCAAATAGAAGATCGTTATCTGTAAATGTGATTTTAGTATCACAGACATGTGCTTCTTGGGAAGAAAGTTCAATAGATTTGTTAGAAGATGAAAGAGACATCATTGCTGAGATTTCCCTTGTTGCTTTTTCTTCTTCACTAGGAGACACTTTTGGTGAGGATTCACTCGTTGTTCCTTCTTTTACAGTAGGAGGCACCTTCATTGTTTCTTCTTTATCTGCATTGAAACATGATGCCTCGACATTGCCTTGAGTAGACTTTACGTCGAACGAGCTTGGTAAGAATTCCTCTAGAGTCACAAGACGTCGAGGTTTTTGGTAGTGATGCACTTCTACCTTTGCCCTTTTTTGGCGCTTGTTTGATTTTTGCTTCTCCGATTTCTTTACCATTTTTCCTCTAGTCGGTTATTCGTATGATTCTTTTCGTAAGCTTGACTTGTTGCGTCTTCGCCTAGTTACAAGAATCCAACCCTCATCACCATCTATGTCAACTTCCTGGTCTACTGACTCTTCTTCATGCTTTTCAGAGACATATATCTGAACCGGATCAAGTGAGCCAAACATGATAGAGATCTGGTTAGAACTAGCCTTCTCATCATCAAGATAATTTTATTTTCGTTAACCAATCGCATCACTCTATCTTTGGAGACAAAACATTTTTCAAGAGGATGACTGACAAGTCTATGATACTTGCAATAATTTGGGTCATTAACTTTTCCAGCCTCATCGGGTCGCTTCATATCTGGCAAGTCAATGAGCTTTAACTCAAGCAATTCATCAAAAATTTCAGAAACGTCAGAATCCAAGAAGGGATACTTTTTCCTTGCATCTCCCTCAGTGTCGACTTTTGATTTGAACGTTCTTGGAAAGTCGTTCTCATATTTTGTTTTACGCCCTCATTCGTGGTGAACTTTGCGAGCGACACATTTACACTCATGGATTCTTTGTTGTCATTTCTGGGCAGAAACTTTCTCCATCTCTTAGGTTCCTGCTTGTCCCTTCCTTTGCGCGGATCATGGACAATAGTCATATCTTTTTCGGCAGAGGACATGCTCAACTCCATATCATGAGCGCGAGTAGCTAAATCTTCGAAGGATTTTGGTTTTATTCCTTGCAAGATGTAAATAAGCTCCCAGTGCATTCCTTGAATACACATTTTGATTGCAGAAGCTTCACTAAGCCTATCCTTGCAATTTAGGCTCGCGTTCCTCCATCGATTTATGAAATCTATAACCGGTTCATCTTTCCTTTGGCGAGTATTCGTGAGTTCTACCATGCTCACTGTACGCCTTGTGCTATAGAAGCGATTGAGAAACTCGTGCTCTAGTTGCTCCCAACTGTCAATAGAGTTAGGTTCGAGATCCGTGTACCAATCAAAGGCATTTCCTTTTAGAGAGCGGACAAACTGTTTGACAAGATGGTCTCCGTAGGTTCCAGCATTATTACATGTCTCCACGAAGTGCGCGACATGTTGTTTCGGATTTCCTTTTCCCTCAAATTGTTGAAATTTGGGAGGTTGATAACCAGCAGTGTATGGCTTAGCATACATATGAGAAGACTTGGTGGAGACTTCATACTTATCTTTGATAGTGCCTTCAATAAACTCCTTCAAGCGATCGAGTTGGATCATTCCTTCAGAAGAAACTGGCATCTCTTTAACAAACGGGGCTTTCTTGGCAGGATCTTCAATTTCTTGAACTTCGATACCCTTTCCAGGCGCATGACTAGCATCTCCATCTAAAAGTCCTTCCATTCTATCCATCAACTTATCGATTCGAGACTCTTGATTTTGTACATGCTTTGTCAATACTTCAACCAACTTCGTCAGATTTGCGAGTTGTTCCTCAGGAGAGGAAGCATCAGTCACTATCGTTTGCATGACCATTGGAGATGCAGGAGAGTAGCATGGATTGTCGTGTAAGTTAATCTTCAGCGGACTCACGTTACGCGATGTACGTGGAGATGATTCATAAGTTGAATCACAGTTATCCCTTGTGGTAGAGCTCTTGGAACCAGATTGCTCAAGGAGAGCCAATGTCTTCTTGATCTTTTCAGCAACACTGCTTCCTCCTTGTAGAGCATTTGTGGAGAAACTTGCTCCTTTTGGGGTCGAAGACCCAAAAACAGGAGTTGATGCAGACGACACTTGAAGTGTTTTTTGTCCTAGTGTAGCAGCCTTGCTTCTTGTAACAACTCCGAAGCTTCCAAAGGTAACACCAAGGATGCCTTCAACTTCGGTAGAGAACTTGGAGTTAGTAGCCTTAGAGGCAGTTGATCAAGAGCTGTTGTTCATGGAAGTCATCTCGATATTCTTTGACGCTTGAAAAGTTGAGATGAGAGGTAGAGATTGTCCCACTGGGCGTGCCAGAATTTGTAGACAATAAAATTCGCGTCGAGAAAAAAATAATCAAGAACGGAAGATTATAGCAACAATCGTTTTATTATCTCAAGTGCGAGTGTTACAATCTGTATAATTCCTCTGAATTTGCCTTTTCAACTATAAATTCAAGGGCTTTAAAGCTTGTTCTTGAATCTCTAACGAACTTGAACTTGAACTTTATCTTGATCCTGACTTTTATTTGAATTCAAGGGCTTCGAGCTTGTTCTTGAATTCGATGGTCTTGATCTTGATCGTTCTTGAACTCGAATGCTTGAATTCTAAACTTGTAGCTTTATAGAGAATTAAATGGCGTTTGTACCACAGATTTTCTCTAGCTTCTTGTTTAGAATTTTCTCGATCTCTTTTCTGAATTATGAGGACCCCTATTTATAGTTTTAGAATAGAGGAGTTGCGATTGGAATAGGATTCCGTTCGGCCAATCAGATTTAAGTGACATGGCATATGGGCTTTATGGAGCGGGCTTGTCATCTTTGACACATGTCATGATTCTATTGGTTTCTTATTTGACTTGGCATGCCACATCATTTGCACACGTGGCGCCAAGATGGGCCTCTAGAATGAGGTGGAATTGGGCTCAACAAATTGTAGCCCAAATCAATTAATTTGGATTTTAATTAAGTCCATATTTGTTGGACTTAAATATTTAACTCAAGTATATCAATCCATAATATTTATTTGGATTAATATATTTATGAATTTAATATAATCCTAATCATTTTATAATTTTATATTTAATAAATTTTAAATGATTACAAGACCAACTGAAAAAAATTGAAACGGGATTTTCGAGAACTGATATCAAGATAAAGCTAACCAATTTTTAGCTAAAAGTTTGTGAAAAATGTGGGAACGCTAGAATATACAATTACTATTTGCCAAGGAATATAACATTCAAAGCACTTAGCTTCAGAAATTCAATCAGTAAAATGTAGCCACAAAGGAATATTTTTCATCATTTACAGTTCCTCATCTGCAATCTACTATCTATTTATTCTACAGTTCTAAGTGTATCAGCATTAATTTTATGTTGCTCAATTTATGCACCCAGGCATAGTCTTGCAGCATGGACCAATATACCCGGTAAACGGAAGAAGATGGAGAGTGTGCGATTGCCAAAGTTAATTTCTCCAAAGTGAGCATCATACAGTATCTCTTGGCTATATGTCACAACTGGAATCTAGACCCCAGACGAGACCGGCGTCGTTGACCTCTCAGAGGTCGCAGACAAGCCTACTTACGTCATTCTTACTTTACATCGGTTAATTTTAGCGGAAATTTGAAACTTTTCGTTTCTAAACATTACTTACTAAACTTTTCTAATACATTCGTAATTCGTTCAACATCAACCATCTAAACATTAAGAGATAATCAAATGAAAGAAATAGTTCAATAACATAATCGTATAATTGCCAAAATGGCATCCATACATAGTCTGAATAAAATAAGAAAGAAACGCTAGTGGAACATGCTCCACTAGCTCAACTCCTAAACTAAGCTAGAACATAAACAGTAGCATCCTCGAAAGCATGAGGACCTACCAAAAACCGAATGAATGCTGGACGTCCGGATAACTGCAACGATGATCCTGTAGCTCTACCGTCCACCTGTGCCTGCACCTAAAATAGTAGAGTTTGTATAGGGTTAGTACACACTTGTACTAAGTATGGGTATATGCAAGCACACACCAAGGACATGCATGAGAAAGAATAGCTCTTTCCTAACAACATGATTTTTGGAAGTCAAGTCAGTGGACTTGCCAAATTGAGATTAGGAAAGTTTTCAAATTTGGATTAGGAAAGTAAGTGAGCTTTCCAAATTTGGATTAGGAAAGTGATACCATGAGAATAACATACATCATCATACTTTTCACATTTGCACACAGCACATAACATTTACACATAGCACATATCATATAACATACAGTACTTTTTACATGTAGCACATAACTTCTTTCATATCAGTTATTCATATACCATGAGACTTTGGAATCATGGACTTTACATTAAGACATCCCAGAAATGAGGGCTCAACATATGGGACCTCAACTAGGGAGTCTTCATTAGCAAACACAGAGTCTACTTCATTCATTCATACGTACTTCATTTCATTTCGTTCATAGTCCAGTGTAACCACCGGTTATACCTAGGATGTAGTTTAAGACTTTCATTAGGTTCGTTGTGCAATGACCAAGAATGACCTAATGTCATTACTTGAATCTAACTCACCTGTTGATTATCCTATCCTAACACCTTTGGTATTCATTCATTTTATTATGTGCATCATTTGAGGCTGGCCTCATTCATTCATTGGGAACTTTAACTTTAACCGACATAGATCATGTGAGCATCATGAAATCCAGTGTCTCCCCCACACCGAAAAGAGGTGGAATCACCGGCCAAAGTGATCCAATAACATGCTAGCGTACATGGGAATTTAACCCCGCCAGATCCCTATATTGGCAGTATAGGTTCGAAGACTAGGAGATATAAGGAGACCCATACCCGAAAAGCCGGACTGTCTCATCTCATGAGAGTTACGTGAACCTCCGCCCTTCCCGAAAGAAGGCATCACCGCTCATAGCTAGTCTATCGGTGCTCAGTATAAAGTTCCATTACATTCAACTCATACGTCATGGAAGCTGGCTTCTAGTATGAGGACATCATAGCTCATTAGATGATTTCTCGTCTCATCATTCGTATTGAGTGTGTTAAGCTCAATACTCTCATTAGAGTGTTCATAGAGACTGGTCTCTTCATTATCTTACACTCTCATAGGTGAGTACGTATTGGTAACATTTTCTTAGGCTCTTTTGAGATTATTCTCATCATTTACATTAGCCTCATATCATGTTGTCACCACATTCATTATCATTAGCACCTTTGCTTTTCATAGTTACTCACCTCTTATTACGTAAATGTTCATTTCATCATATGCCAATGCACTTGGCCATTTGGTGTGTTTCACACCCTTACTTAACCCTTATAGGGTGTCATCATTTCATTTCTCATTTCATCATTTCATTGTTCATTTCGTCATTTCATTGTTCATTTCGTCATTTCGTTGTTCATTTCATCATTTCATTGTTCATTTCATCATTTCATTGTTCATTTCATCATATCATTGTTCATTTCATCATTTCATTGTTCATTTCATCATATGCCAATGCACTTGGCCATTTAGTGTATTTACACTCATACTTAACCCTTCTAGGGTTTCATCATTTCATTACATACATCTTAGGATCACTTACTTTTAAACGTATGTTAGACTTATGTGTCCATACATACAAGCCATGAGGCTTCATTCATATACGTCTAAGTGATTCATATCTTCCTAAGATTATGTCATACAAGACTTATGCATCTTGTATGTATGCCAAGATCTCGATTTCGATCTAAGTAGGTGGCATTATTCTTGAACATTTAATTCACGTATGACTTATGTATCAATACGGAATTTGGGCAAGGGAATCCTATTTCGAATCCTGTGGACAACACTTAATCTTATTTTAAACTTGATAATTACATTTTTCAGATTTGGGAGACCCTAGTTCGATTCCCATCAACCCCATAATATTTCCTTTCTTTTTCTCCTCTTTTTTTTCGTTTAAGTTAAGGAGGTTGTGGGTTCAATCCCCCACAAGCTCATTATTTTTATTTTAATTTATCTCTTAACTTTCTCACCTATCCAAGAGGTTGTGGGTTCAATCCCCACTCTCCACATTTATTTTCTCCTTTATTTTCCTCCTAACTCTCTCATCCATTCAAGAGGTTGGGGGTTCAATCCTCACTCTCCTCATTTATTTTTCTCCTTTATTTTTCTCCTAACTTTCTCATCCATTCAAGAGGTTGGGGGTTCAATCCCCACTCTCCTCATTTATTTTTCTCCTTTATTTTTCTCCTAACTTTCTCATCCATTCAAGAGGTTGGGGGTTCAATCCCCACTCTCCACATTTAATTTTCTCCTTTATTTTTCTCCTAACTTTCTCATCCATTCAAGAGGTTGGGGGTTCAATCCCTACTCTCCACATTTAATTTTCTCCTTTATTTTTCTCCTAACTTTCTCATCCATTCAAGAGGTTGGGGGTTCAATCCCCACTCTCCACATTTCCTTTTTCTCACCTTATTTCACTGAATTTTAACATGGTGAGGTCACGGGTTCGATCCTCAATTACCTCACTTATTTTTCTTCATTTTTCATAGCTTATTAAAGAACTTTACTTGGCTGAAATTAACCAACAATGTGCTGGAAATTTGAGATACATTTTTCAGCTTCCTTTCATCAACATTTAGAGTTAATTCTTAGGGCATTTCGTGAATCATTTAGCTAATAGTTTTTCACTCAAATCAGCCACTTTATACTTCATATGAACATCACGATTAATACAAGTTTGTGCACGTGAAATACAACCATAAAACAAGTCATTTTCATACTTCAATCCGTGTTCAATGTCACAACTACACATTGCACACACATAAACACATATTTCGGAAAGCATAGGTTATCATTAGTACGATTCCAAATACACATTCATGAACATATTCATCACGAAAAAATACATTACATGCCTAATATCTACCAGCAGACATACCAACCTACAACCATCAATAGGAGCTAGTGACAAGGACATGAAACGGGGAAACAATCCTAGTTTTCGAATTAGAATCGACTGAATCCTAGGGGTCTCTTGGGAAAGGGACCAAGAGTAAGAAAACCCATACCTGTTCTTGGTGTTGTTCAACACACAAAGTTGCTGCCCAGAATCACCACCAACCCAACGTCCAACACAGAAATTTCCACCTTACCCGTCGAGAATGTCACGTTTTGCTTTACTTTTATGGATTGTTTTTGTCGTTTGAATTCTTATGAGTTCTTCAAGTGTTTTGTTGTTATTTCTAATTTTTTGTTGCTGCTTTGTTAACAGAAAAACGTGGAAAAAAAACAAAATGGGAGAAGTGGATGAAACGTGAAAGAGAGAGAGAGGTTCCTTAGGATTAGGACTCTAGTTGAGACTTAGTCAAAATAAGACATGTTAATTAATAAATAATTAATAATAAAAATCTGATTTTCCTTTTTCTTAAATCAGCTAATAATTATTAATTAATTAAATTAATTTATCAATTTAAATAAAAATAAGTTAAATCATTGCTTCCACCTAGGTTCGAACCCGGGTGGAGCAAGACTCCACTCCTAGAGCTCAAATTCGGCTCTCTCTCCCAAAATTGCCCCTCCATATTATTAAATAATTAAATATATATATATATTTAGGGTAATTATGATATTACCCTTAGCCTGGTAAAAGACCATTTTACCCCTAGACCCTCAAAACTTAAAATTCCTTCTTTTTAAGTCCGGTAAAAACTCCTTCGAGTAAATCTTTGTATTCGAGAGCCCTACATGGTTGGTCCCAACCTTTCCTAGCTCAACTAACTCCCAAAGTTAGTTGGCTTGGCTATACCAAGGGTTCCGAGGTCTGGTTCTACGCGCATCAATCTGTGTGAACCCTGGTCTAATCGTAGGCATTCTTGGCACATTAAGCATTACTTAGCATATCTATTTTTTTTTAGGGTTGTTACACTATATACCACAACTTATCCTATGAACAATGCAAAGACAATGCATACCTATCACACAAGCAGTACTCATCATTAAATCAATCATACTATTCATTCATTAGACAGATCACAGAAGTAATGATTATAGGATGTGTGTGAGCACATTGTATGCATACAACTACTTACCTTTAACATCCGATGAGCTGTATGGCTGTCAATGTATTCTGAATTACTAGCATTAAAGGTGGAGAAAAATAGAAGAGAAGAATAGAACAGGGTGCCCATGTAGATTGCACTCCTGTCCCTCGTAAACGTGGATCCAAACCAGATAATTCCAATGCCAAGTGTTGGAGGTGCCAAAAGGTGGCAAACAAGCCTGTAGAGAAAGCAAGGAATGCTTTTTCAAATTATCAAAATATTCTTCAAAGAAGGAACACAGAACAACAAGAGATATCAACTAATGTCTGTGTCATAATAGAAATGACTTGAGGAAATCAGTGGAAAATTATTTAAGTGCACTCTTCATAATTTCGTCATGTTTCTAAGTTTCACCCATTTATGAGCACTCTTCAGAACTCCTTCACATATACTGATAGCTAAGAATGCACATAATGGTGAGATAGAATTTTCTAACTGTAACATCCCCTAAACCCATGGAAGATATAAGTAATTACAAGTCATCAGTTACAAATCTCACAACCTAACAACATCCCAACACCCATATTGCTCAATATTTCTCATTCATAAGCTAAGTATAATCCAATTCTGAACTGTGAAGACCTAGGTGATCAGTCATGCCATTTCAGGTTCTCCAAAACCTATGTGATCCATTTAGACTAACTGCATGCAAGAATGATACAAAATGTCAAATTCATCTACTCCAATGCCATTGTTCTCACAAGTCCTTATGAAAGAATTTCCAGAGTAGGTAGTCATTCTAATTAAAGATGAAAAACAATACTAGTTTCTACAGGGATAAAGTAATCACTAGTATATATACCAATCAGCATCAAGCCTTTCTCTGTACACAATTGAAGACTACAAAAATCAGGTTTCTGATAATATAATATGACAACAAAGCAGAACAAGCAACCATATAGAATATCAATAACAGAAATATCTGCCATCTTTCTAGTCTTACTCTTGATCTATTTCAAAGAAATATTTGGTAAAAATGCCTATAGAAGCACCTATGGAAAAGGCAGCAATCATCAAGAGTAAGACCCTCATTCTCTGCATAGACAAAAGATTTACGACCTCAATAATAAATCCACAACTTGGAAGAAAATTTACAAGACACAGATCACGTACCACTCTCAGTGGTGATATAAAGTAAAGACAGAGTAAACTTGCTATGGAAGAAAGGATTGTGAAATGCCCTCCCGCTTTCCATATCCAGTGCGAGAAGGATCCAGAAGTAAAGCTCCACATGGCAAAGAAGAGAGTAAGATATACCTATATTTCAGCAAACAAATCAATTACAGGAAATATGGGGAATCCAATACTTGGAAGCAGAAGTGAAAATGCATCTTCTCCAGCTAACTATGTTTTGCAAAGAAAGAAAAGATCAAAGACAAGATGCTGAAACCAGAAATTAATCTCTCCATAAAAAATTATATGAAACGAATTTATTTTGAGAAGCTTGAATGCAATTTCATCCAAACTATTCAAAAACAACTTTCAAGACTGTAGTACCAAACTTTACTCAAAATGCTAGAGGAAGTTACAAGTTGTGCCAATCGTAAGAAAATTACGGTAAAATATTCAGAAAAGTCGAAATTTATCATGAATCCTGAAGAATCAAGTAAAGCAAGTACAAAAGATGAGAAAGAATTACGGTAATATTCAGAAAAATAAAAAATCATTATGAATGTACAGCTTGATCAGTAACGAGATTACAAGATAGAAATCTCTGGATTACAATATTTTAATGAAACCGTAAGAATGAATGTACCCTCTTCAAGCTTGCATAAGCGTGCTCGGTCATTTCACCAGTATTCATCAGGTCTTCTCTTGTCCAATTCCTTACGAAGTAAGCTCTCATAGCATTCATATCTGACAACTTGATGTTTTTTGCTTCAGAGGGAACACGAAATCGGAAAGTTGATGAAGAAGAATGAGGAACGTGAGCTGTATTTATAGTTCCTTATACACACAAGAGTTTGTTACCAAACACTGCCCTCGCCGTTATTCAGTTATTAGCTCAGTTTTGGGTAATTTCGTCAAGGAGAAGAATCATCTGAGTTCTCTGCTCAGTTGTTGGCGGGAAAGTGGGGAGGTTTGGGATATAAATTTTTTACGGATTTTTTGTTTCCTTTTCCCCTTTCTTATTGTAATAAATTCATCTCACTGTTTACTCAAAAAAATTGTTTGCCACCTATTTATAATAATGCAAAATTTATACGTACTTTCTATTTGCATGTCATCCTTATTATAAATATATCATATATTTATCTAAAAGAGAAGGGAAAAGGATCAAAAATACTCCTTAACTTTGATTTATTGTTTGATTTTACCCTCGCCGTTAAAATGAAATTAAATTTACCTATTCCGTTATTAATTTCACCAAAATAACTCCTCATTAATTAGACGGAATCTCCAAAATTAACTCAATTACCCGATTTTGTTAAAAGAAAAACACTATTCCCCCATTTAGAATAACCCGAAATCAATCAACCCAATTAATCCCAATATTCAATGCCCTATTACCCATTCTCTCTCTAATCTCCTTTTCTCCATAGAAGCTAACTGAAGAACGATGAGTGGATTCCATTATTGGAAACATTCATCAGCAAGGCTAACCCAATGTGGACATTGATTGGACATTCTACTTTGCATTTGCCGGTACAATAGGTGAATTGTCCATTATCGAAAACATTCAGCAGGAAGGTTTCAGGGTAGTGTTCGATCTTGCTGGTTTTCGCTTGGACTTTGCTCCTCGTGGCTGTGCATAAATTAACTACACACAAAATCGGGAAAAAAAATTCAAAAACAATTCTTCCAAACTCCCCCAGTTTATTATATGTTTGATCATTTCTTTGGTTTGGGGTGGATTAGGAGAAGAGAAAGAAACATGATTAGATGTTGTATGTTTGTATTATGTGCTAAATTAATGTTGTAATACATGGTTAAGAGAAGAAGCAAATTACAAGTATGTAGTGAGAATTAGGGTAGATTTGTAGTAATTTATAACTCAAAATACTTTATTGTCTCTAAGATGGGGCGAAGTTAATAGTAGCTAACAAAATGTGCGGCGCTACTTAAACTCATCTTCTTCACTTAGCTTGTTATGGAGAAAAGGAGATTGTTTTTCACTTAACTTCTGATGGAGAAAAGGAGATTGGGGAGAAAATGGGTAAATGGAAATTGGGTAATTCAGTTAATTGGTATCGGATTATCCTAGAGGGGTCGAGTCATTGGGTTAAAATAAGGAATGAGGTTTTTTTTTTAAATAAAAAAATTAGGTATTTGGGTCAATTTGGGGATTCGTCTAATGAGGGGTAATTTTGGTAAAATTAGTAACGGGAGGGGTAAATTTAACTTCATTTAACGGTGAGGGTAAAGTCAAACAATAAATCAAAGTTGAGTGGGTATTGACCCTTTTTCCAAAAGAGAATCCTAGGCCCGCCTACGTGGCGCCACCGCAAACAAGAATTTTCTTTTAAATTTATTTATTTCCAAAACTAGCATTCCTCTTTTATTAAAAGATTGTGACTTTTATGAAAAGTTGCAACTTAAATGAAGAGTTGCAATTTTTTTCAAAAAAATTTGACTTTTAATAAAAATTGTGACTTTAATGAAGAGTTGTGACTTTTATCAAAAGTTGTGCCTTTTATAAAAAGTTGTAACTTTAACGAAGAGTTGCGACTTGATGAAAAATTGTGAATTTAATGAAATATTTTGAACTTTCCGAAGGGTTACAACTTTTTCAAATAGTTGTAACCTTTATAATAAGGCACAATAAACATTCGTTCACACTACCCTTTGTTGTCTATAAATAGGAGGATTTCCTCTCATTTTAAAACAACAAAAATTTTGATCTTCTTGTTCTTCTACTTCCGCAAAATTAAATATTCGTGTACTTTGCTCCTGTTCAGTGACTTTCTGACACCACTTTTTTTGTATCAATAAATTAATGAATAAAATTATTCCATGATGTAATTCTTTAAACATCTGGTATTAGAGGAGAATAATTTTCTTAAGGGGACATTGTGCATTTAGTGGACTCATTTTTTTCCTTTCTATTTCATTCTATTTTTACATATCCTGGTATGTTTTTTTACACTCATTAATTTACACTTATGATATTAATTGTTGTTTTTAAGTACATGTTTTAAAGTCTATTATTTATGTTTCTGCAAATTTATTGTCTCCGATTATATTGAACATATACACATGTAGTACGTATATTCATTGTGCAGAAAATAATTATTGTATTCAGTTCCAAGAATTCATGTTTTGATATACTATATTAACTTCTATAATTTAAAATTACTTCAAGCGTAATTTCTTTTCTAAATATGTTAAGAAATTTTTGAGTTTTCTCCTAAGACATATATCAGAATTATATAATCTATGCAACTTAAATGTTTCTTTTTATTACGAAATGCCTTGCATATATATTCTTATTTTCTTCTTTATTTTCGTTTTAATGTTGATAAAGAACCAATGATTTATCATTTCGTGAATAATTAATTCATTAGAGGTTCTTGAGTTATGTCATAATGACAAATAATCAAATTCCTGTTGGAATATTGCTAATATTTTTTAAGAACCTATTTTCCCATCATTTTTAATGTATGGATATTAGTAAAAAAAAATTTGCAAATTTAATGCAATTATTATTTGATCGCACGAAGCGCGAATAAATTACCCAGTATTTCTATAAGAGAACAATTTTTTTCCTGCCAAGCTATCAAAAATGAATAGTCATGTCAAATGCATTTTTTCTATATTTCTAAGTTATGATAATAAAAAAAAAGATGTACTTTTTCTTTAGTATTATTAATATCTAATGAGGAATTTATGTATGTTTAGTATTTTATGTTAAGTAATCCTAAAAGAAAAAATATTCAAACTTTTTTTTTTTTGTAACCGAAAGTAAAGTCAGAAACTGTAACAAGTATCTCTCCTTTAAGTGATTTTATTGTATGACTCAAACATATTATTTCACTTAATAATAATAAATTTTAATTTTTTCCCAAAAATTATATACTTTTACAGTGTATACGTGCGAAGGATGTGTCCCAAAACTAGTGTATATATGTATGTCAAGTGGCTTGTCTAGGGCCACTAATGATTTTATAGGTGTACTTTTTGTTGTGATAGTAACACATCGTTAATAAGGAAATAAATATAAGAAATTGGACATCAATGCAAGTAGCTAAAATAAAACATACCATTAAAATCGGGTACATGATATATAAAACACAAAATATAAACCTCAGAGGAACAAAAGCAGACGGAGAGATAAAAGAAACTGAGTTTCTGAGAGAATAAGGAGTTTTTTCTTGGAGAATGAGATTATTTCCGTTTTAAAATTCTCTATGTGGTTCGAGGTCCAGGCTACACAGTCTTTGCCTGTGGGTGACTCTTATCATTTACTAGAAGATTATCGACTGTCGGCTCTAGACTGACCGAGATCCATTCTTAGTAATTAAAGATATTTTTCGTACCTTATCGGGGTTGTGAGGGTTTGTTCAGGTTTTTACTTAAATTTATGCACAAGTGTACTTTCAAGGCTTATGGGTCCAGGTAGGTTCAATTAATTATACTTAATTCTATTATGTTCTCAATATAGTCGTGTGTCAAATTCCACTGTTTTGACCTTTGTTTGTGTTATTCTTGCATTTCTTATTGCTTTTACTTTTCTTGCTAAATAGGCCTATGAAGCCATATTAATACATGTTCTTTGGTACTCATGCTACACTCTCAGTGCCTAGATTCTAGAAAGTTATAGCTTCAATTAAGAGGCAAGGGTGAGCATATAGCGTCCTAGACTTACCTAACTCTATCTTTATTTTGTTGGCTTTTCTATGTAATTTTATGATAAGCCTTGTATTTTGGGTCCAGTTTTGGGACTTGTACATTTTCAGATTAGTATCTCTGTACTCAAAACTTCCAATTTGGATCCCTGGAAACAAGACTTAGAGAAGTAGATGACTCGGCTTCACTGGGAGATGGGAAACTATATGCGGAGTTAGAGACAGAGGAACTTGTAATGAGTCTTTTTTACTTTTAATAACATCTCATAATTAATTGAGTCTTTTCTACTACTCTTAACATCTCATTATAAATATTTTCACCAGTATTTCATTTGGTTAAGTATTCACAATTTTTCTTCTTTTTCACCACTTAAATTTTAGGTACTTACCATCCCTTACCCCACCCCATCCTTTTTTTTTGGACTTAATATCTCAAAAGGTCACTCAACTTTAAAAATTTATCTAGTAAAATAATTAAATTTTGTTTAATATCCAAAAAAATACTTAACTTAGACATTTATATAAATAAAATCACTCAACTCAATTTATCATTAAAAAAATTAACATAGATAAATAAATCATTTTTATGCCATGTAAATATGAACTCCATAAATAAATAAAATTTAAAAAAATAATCAAGATTTTTTTATGAATAAACTAAATAATTTATTAGGATATTATTATATAATTAAAATGTATTATAATGAGCTTTATCCAAAAAAAAAGGAGAGAGAAAAAATTGGGTAAATTGCATGACAAATAATTGTGGGTACATGATTTTTATCGTATAAAATATATATAGATATTGGCTTAATAACTGCAACTCTGCAAATATTGTTCTGTTGCGGTCATTGAATTATAAAAAAAAATTGACGTCTTATAAATTTTTTTGTTGCAATCATTAAGCATATGATAATATCAACAATATTTATTGGTAAGGTACGTTCATCCTGATACCACTTGGTATGTCAATTTTTTTTTATAAATTAGTTGAGTGATTTGATGGATACAAAGGCCTAAATTGAATGATTTTATTTATATAAAACATAGTTCGATGATTTAACTAAATAAATTATTAAAGTTGAATGATAATAATGATACAAAGACATAAATTGAATAACTTTATTGATATATAATAAAGTTCAATGATTTTGCTAGATAAATTCTTAAAGTTGAGTGATCTTTTGAGATATTAACTCTTTTTTTTTTTGCTTCCTTAATAGTTATATGTTTACTCATGATAAAAGTACTTTAAAAGTAAACTGAAATCTCAATAAAAACATAGAATGAATAGAGACCATTCATTAGCCAAAATGGCACTTTAAGTCTTAATCATGAAAACATGAATGGAAAGACTCAAGAACTAACATTTAATTACTGCCTATTGAAGCCTCTAACAACTGAGATGAACGTTGGGACAAGATCCACGACATCCTAATGAACTAACTAATAGAGCAATAAAAAGGGAATCCTCCGGAAGCAAGGATGCTCACCAACTAACTTTGAGTGCTTAATTGGATCAACGAGTCGCTAGATGCTAATCATGGTTACATGTATCTGCATCATAAAATGATGCAGACCAAATTACATCAGTACGTTGAATGTAGGATCATGCGAGGGGAATTTTAAACAATACATAAGCTACTGAAATATGAAAGAAATACTTACCTCAACTTTACTCAAAGTCGTGGATACTCAACTCAAGTGCAAAATTAAACAACATTAAAGATGCAATTTATATGAAGCATTTAAAACAGTAAGAAACAACTCAATATACATATATAATAAAGTAATATAACTTTGTGGGAGTTTCTCTAACCAACAACCATCACTATAAGTTATGTGATGTTACAACGTCACGTCCACGCTGCTAGAACTGTCCTATAACTTGCCGGGATATAGAATGCCTCAACTATGTGGATCCACTGGTGTATGGTAAAAAACACCAAGGAATCATCTAAAAAGTATGACCCTTTCTAGCCACGATGGCTATATGGTTTATGGAGACATTGATTTGTTATGAACTCGTCCCCGCATCGGTGTTCAAAACTACCCCCAAAATACTTAGCTCATATGTTTTAAAAGCAAAAAAAAAAAAAACTTTTTCTTTGCTAAAAAACTAGCTAAAAAACTCTTTTGAAAATCAGTGTTTCCTCTCTTGTTTAAATGTGAAAACATCTACTCTTTGAAAATACTTAGTTCCCATATACTCTTTTTGAAGAAATGAAATTCATTTGTTACTCTTTCTTAACTCAAAATCGAAATCTTAAAACAAGATTAAAACATTTGCCAAAAACTTTTTGAAAAGACTCTATGACCTTTCTAGACTTTGATCTTAACTTTCCTTGAATTTGAATTTATGGATTCAAGGTTATGATTCATGATTATGGATGATTTCTAGGTGTTTAGAAGTCATTTAGAGTAGTTAGAACAATAGGAACTGTTAGTACCCTTTAGAAGGACTTAAACTGGCTAACCGACGGAAAACGGGTTGGGCGGATGGACTTGGCCCACTGTTGGCGCGTCACCCCAGCCCTCTTGGCGCAACGGAGGGCGCTGGCTCATTCCCCCAGGCGAGTCTGACGAATTTTCCTCTCGTTTTTAGATCTTAATTTAATTAATCTCGATTCTTTTTCTAAATCTCTCTTTAGATTCAGGTAACCAATACATACACACAAGAATCTAACTCAAGACAACTCTAATAATTTACATTAAACTCTCAAGAACTCCTCAATCTCAACCGAAATTCAAGAACGAAAGCAATATAAGAACACCCATCAATAACGTGCAAACTTCCAATCTTTTCAGGACGAATTCACGCTAAAATAAACATGTTTGACATGTGGGTGAATGAAACCAATGTTATGAAAGTCTCACATACCTCGTAGGATTGAATCCTTGGCTAAATCCACAACCAAAATCGCAAGAACTTGACGAATCTTGAACTTTTGTTTTCCTTTCTCCTCTTAAGTTCTTTCTACAAAAACCCTAACATTAATTTTCAATTGTCTAAACTGAAAAAATTCATTTTAGACCTGATACGCTTAAATTACACCTCCCTAAAGAAGCATAAGCGATCGTTATCAAGTAAAGAACCCAACTAGTAGGTTGGGGTCGATCCCACGAGGGATATGGTTTAGACTTAAATTTTACACACAATTATATCTTTTTAGTCAAGGTATTTCAGAAACAATTTAGTAAAGGAGGGGGGTATGTGAAACAAATTCCTAAAATTAAAAGAGTATTAAGTAAGCAAAGATCAACTTCGACTGTTATCAAGGTGAGAAAGTAACTAGGGTGTAAGTGTTCCCCACAAGCTCATAACGCAGTAATCCTAGCAACAACAATCCTTTCCTAGTGTATTACATGCAAAGTGATAAGTTATGTATCTCTAAATCCTTGGTCCGACATCTAAAGAATTTCACCCCGCACCTTGGTCCGGTTATGTGTGTATAATTTACTAACCATTACCTTTACCTCATATTAGACATCATAATTGATGTATGGATAAGTTGTTGCTTCTCACCAATCGACACCAGCCTATTAGATAATATCACACTAAATCTATGTTGATAATTTTTTTCTTATTAACCACCTCCTTGGTACGACAAGTAGAAACAAAGTGAGTTCTAACACGTGCACCCATTAAAAAAACTTCTAAACGAAAGAATTATCAATGCATGCAAAAAACACTATTCAAGAATCGCTTAATGGCTATTAATACTTTGTTAATCGCTCATGGTTCCCACAACCCTAGTTGTGGATTTAGTTACCCATATTAGAAACAACACAATTCATGTTTGTAGATGAAGAAATCATGAACTTACGTAATAAGAATAGTAAGCTCATAAATTGAACTTGAATTTCAAACCAAAAGCTTCAAAACCAAATTCGGAAATCAATTATTTGCCAAAGTTGCAAAAACTAATCTCCAAAACATAAACTAGAACAAGGGTAGTAGTAGCTAACCCCAAAAACGAGGTTTAATGCCCTATTTATAGAAAACAAAATCTTAACAAAAAGGGAATTCAAATAATGAAAGTTTGTTCAGGCACGCGAATCTACGAGACAAACTGATGGGCCGTCTATCGATCGACGGTTCATGCTTTGCTTTTGTCAGTTATGACATAGAAATATATTTCAGCCTCCGGATTGCATCTTCTCTGAATCAGACGTCGGACCAACAACACGGTCCGTTGATGCTCCTCCGTGACTCCACACTTAGAATATTCAAATAAGGTACTAGAACCCTCGCAGTCTCAAACTACAGCTCACCAGTACGGTCGTCGATTCTAGTCGTAGTTCACTTGGTAAGAATTCCTTAATTTCCTCCAATGCCTGGGTTGCTCATCTACGATCATCACCTACGACATGTTGATTGAATGACGGAACGTCGATTGCCTTCGTAGTTCCTTTTTCTGCACTATTTTCAGTTGTCTCCATTGTTTATGCCTGAACATCTTTCCTGCAAAACAAGACACAAACTTGTTAAAACCAATACAA
>JAJJBR010000527.1:0-20215 GCA_022817965.1 Solanum lycopersicoides | reverse complement strand
CTTTCGCCAAGATCATCCTCCAAGAATGGGATGGACGTGCACCGTGAATGGGGTATGAAATTAAAAAAACAGATAATGACAGTGGGTATGTGACGGAATACAAGACATGGTTGCAGAATGATCTGTGTGGTGTAAGGAGCCCTAACACCAGCGCAGGTCGAGAATTGAAGACGTACAGACAAGGCTTCAGATTCATGCATACCATTTTCAACAAGAATGGGACCGAAAGGAGAAGAATTTCAGGCAAACAGGAGCAAGAATTTCGCTAAGGGAGCAAGAATTTTAGCGAAGGGAGCAAGAGTACCGAAGTCTCAGAGTTAGAAAGTCAGAGGGTGTTTAAGCTGTGAGTCACAAGAGGCTAATCCGAGGCAAGGCTTGTCTGATGCGTTTGGATGCAGGCCTAAACCGAGCAGATGAACATCTGCAAGTCGTGCCGAACATCCTCGCAAAGGTGTGGTTTGTTGAGCCCGTAACGTGTTAACAAGCAAGTGTATATCCGCGAAGAGTAGAAGATAATCCAGAGGAGGAGCAGAGCCATCAAACGCTTCTAACTCCCCTGCGTGGGATTATTCTGGCAACCATGTCTTGTATTCGTCGACATACCCAACTTCATATCTGTTTTAATTCATACCCCATTTCACGTTGAACGTCCATCCCATTCTTGGAGGATGATCTTGGCGAAAGGTTGTAACAACCCTAAAAATGAATAAGATAAGAAATGCTTAATGTGTCAAGAATGCCTAGATTAGACCAGGGTTCACACGAATTGATGCGCGTAGAAGCAGACCTCGGAACCCTTGCTACAGTCAAGCCAACTAACTTGGGGAGTTAGTTGAGCTTGGAAAGATTGGGTCCAACCATGTAGGGCTCTCGAATACGAAGATTTACTCGAAGGAGTCTTTACCGGACTTAAAAAGAAGATATCTTAGGTTTGAGGGTATAGGGGTAAAATGGTCTTTTTACTGGCTAAGGGTAGTATCGTAATTATCCTAAATATATAATTAATTATTTATTTAATAAGTTGGAGGGGCAAATTGGGAGAGAGAGCCGAAATTGAGCTCTTGAAGTTAAGTCTTGCTCCACCCGGGTTCGAACCTAGGTGGAAGCAATGAATTTATGTGATTTTTATTAAAGCTATTGAATTAATGTAATTAATTAATAATTATTATTCATTAGCTGATTTAAAATAAAATAAAAATCAGATTTTATTAATTAACTAAACCTTATTTGACTAAGTCCTAAACTGGACTCCTAAGCCTAATATAACTCCACTCTCTCACGTCTATCTCTCAACTCTCACGCTCAATCTCTCCATTCTTTCACACAACATTTCTCTGCCAAAACAAGATACAAAATCAGAAAAATAAACCAAGTTCTTCACACTTGAAGAACTCACACGAAATCACAAGAAAACAAACGTTAATCGCACACTAGGCTAAGGGAGGTTGTCATTCGAGTGGAGTTGATATTGAGGAGGCTTAGACGAGTTCTTGAGTGGAGTTTTTGGGCAGCAACTTCAGTTTTGAACGTCAAAATAAGGTATGGGTTTTCTTCTCTCTTGGTCCCTTTCCCAAGAGACCCTTAAGGTTCATATTGTTCATTCGAAAACTAGGATTGTTTCCCCTTTTGCATGCCCCTGTCACTAGCTCCCAATGAATCGTAGGTTGGGTATGATTGCTGGTAGATTTAGGTATGTTATGATTTCGTGATGAACATGATTTTGATTGTATACTTGAAATCGTAAGAAAGACAACCATGTATTCGAAGTTTGTGCAAGTGTGTGTAAGTGCGAAAGGTTACTGTAAATGTACTGTGAATGAGTTTCGATTTAGGCTTCAAGTTTGATAATGTTTTGGTCATCATTTTACGTGTATAAACCTATGTAAATCGTGATGTTCATTAAAATGGAAGTGGGGCTGACTTGAGTGTCAATAGTTTGGCTAAACGATCCATCAAATATACCCAAAAAGTGTTAAACGATCCATGAATCTTCCCAAGTTTTCAAGTGGAAATATTGATAAAATAAGTTAAGAAAATGATTAAGTTTACAGCCAAAAATATAAGTTTAGTTTAGGCTAAAATATAGAAGGGAAATCTGGAAAATTAATTGATTTTAAAGGGATGAGGCCACCAGGATTCGAACCTGTGACCTCACCCGTGTGACAATTTAAATTCACGAAAAGGAAAGGGGTTGGGGGAATTCAAAATTGGGTCTATTGGTTGAGAAAGGAGAGAGCAACAATTTATATAAATAAAATGGGAGGCGTGGGAATCAAACCCACGACCTCCAGGCAGCAAATGAAGGGAATTAAAATTAAAAGAAATGAAGTGTGAGGCATGGGAATTGAACCCACGACCTCAAGGCTGGAAGGGAGAATGGGCGAATTAAATAAGAAAATAAAGTGAGGCTGTGGGGGCTCGATCCCACAACCCACTGTCTGCGCATAAGCTAAGGCAAGTTTTAAATAAAAATAAATTAAGGAGGCTGTGGGGGTTCGAACCCACAACTCCCAATTCCCAGCGAAATAAAGAGTAAAATAAAAGAGGATGTGGGGGTTTGATCCCACAACCTCTTGGTCTAGGCGAAATGGGACAACAAAATTTTAAATGAAAAATAAAAGGAGTTGTCCGGATTCAATCCCACAACCCTTCGGCTAAATAAAGGAATACCCAAGGAGAAAAAATAAAGATAGAATGTTGATGTTGGGGCTCGATCTAGGGTCCCAATGTCATGAAGACTAAAAATAAAGTCAAGGAAAAATGTAAGTATTGTCCAAGTGGTTCGAACTTAGGTTCCCTTGCCCAAATTCCCGTATTGATACATAAGTCATACGTGAATTAAATGTTCAAGAATAATGCCACCTACTTAGATTAAATCGAGATCTTGGCATATATACAAGATACATAAGTCTTGTACTACATAACTTAGAAAGATATGAGTCACTTAACGAACTATGAATGAAGCCTCATGGCTTGTATGTATAGACCCATAAGTCTAGCATACGTTTAACAATAAGTGAACCTAAGATATATGTATTGAAATGAAGTAACCCTAGAATGGGTTAAGTACGAGTGTAAAGCACACTAAATGTCCAAGTGCATTGGCATACGATGAAATGATTATTATGTAATGAAATGACAAAACCCTAGAAGGGTTAAGTAAGAGTGTGAAACACACAAATGGCCAAGTATATTGGCATATGATGAAATGAACATTCACGTAAAATGGGGTGAGTAATTATGAAGAGCAATTGTGCTAATGTTAATGAATGTGGTGACAATATGATATGAGGCTAATGTAAAAGATGAGAACAATCTCAAATGAGCCTAAGTAATTGTTACCAAAATGTACTCACCTATGAGAGTGTAAAGTTAATGAAGAGACCAGTCTCTGTGAACACTCTAATGAAAGTATTGAGATTAACACACTTAATACTAATGATGAGATGAGAAATCATATATTGAGCTATGATGTCCTCATACTAGAAGCAGCTTTCATGACGTATGAGTTGAATGTAATGGAACTTTATACTGAGCACCGATAGACTAGCTAAGAGCGGTGATGCCTTCTTTCGGGAAGGGCGGAGGTTCACGTAACTCTCATGAGATGAGACTGTCCGGCTTGCCGGGTATGGGTCTCCTTATATCTCTTAGTCTTTGAACCTATACTGCCAATATAGGGATCTGGCGGGGTTAAATTCCCATGTATGCTAGCATGTTTTGGGTCACTTTGGCCGGTGATTCACCTCTTTTCGGTGTGGGGGAGACACTGGATTTCATGATGCTCACATTATCTATGTCGGTTAAAGTTAAAGTTCCAATGAATAAATGAGGCCAGCCTCAAATGATGCACATAATGAAACGAATGATACCAAAGGTGTTAGGTTAGGATAATAAAGAGGTGACTCAAGTAATGACACTAGGTTATTCTTGATCATTGCACGGCAAATCCGATGAAAGTCTAAACTATATCCTAGGTATAGCTGTGTTTCACACTACTATGAACGAAATGAAATTAAGTACGTCTGAATGAATGAAGCAGACTCTGTGTTTGCTAATAAAGACTCCTTAGTTGAGGTCCCATATGTTGAGCCCTCATTTTGGGAAGTCTTAATGCCATGTCCATGATTCCAAGGTCTCATGGCATATGAATGAATGTTATAAAAGATGTTATGTGCTGTATGCTATATGATATGTGCTATGTGTAAGATGTTATGTGCTGTGTGCAATATGATAAGTATGATGATGCATGTTACTCTCATGGAATGACTTTCCTAATCCAAATTTGGAAAGCTCACTGACTTTCCTAATCCAAATTTGGAAAGTTCACTAACTTTCCTAATCCCAATTTGGCAAATCCACTGATTTGACTTTCCATAATCATGTTGTTAGGAAAGACCTATCCTTTCTCATGCATGTCCTTGGTGTGTGCTTGCATATACCCATACTTAGTACAAGTGTGTATTAATCCCATACAACTCTATATTTTTAGGTGCAGGCACAGGTGGACGATAGAGCGTACAGGTTGACGTTGCAGCTATTCGGACGTGGAACGTTCATCCAGACTTGGTAGGCCCTCATGCTTTCGAGGATGTCTACCGTTACTATCTAGCTTAGATATAGGCTTTAGCTAGTGGAGCATGTTCCACTAGTGTTTCTTTCCGTTTTTATTTCAGACATTGTATTGGTGCCATTTTGGCAATTATACATTTATTACAGTATTGCACTGTTTCTTTCATTTGATTATCTCTATATTAGATGGTTGATTTGTGAACGCCATGATGTTAAGTTTAAAATGTTTAGCATGAAATAAGAAAACAAAAAGTTCAAATTTTCCGCTAAAATTAACCTAGATGAAGTAAGAATGACGTAAGTAGGCTTGTCTGCGACCTCTGAGAGGTCAACTACGCCGGTCTCGTCTGCAGTCTAGATTCCAGTCGTGACAAAGTTGGTATCAGAGCACTAAGTTAAATTCCGAGAATAATGAGTTCACATCAACCACATTGAGTAGTTTCTAAGTCATAGTAGTAAGTGCACCACTATCCTGAATTAGAGACTGCATGATGCGTAGGAAAATTTCCCTTCTTCTGATCTTATCGTGCTTTTCCTAATGTCTAATTTCTTGGTGTTATGAGCGTGTCTACCATCAATCTTTGTTGTTTCTAGAGAATGAATACTAGGAGGAACATTGGTTAGAGGGAGAGGAAAAACAGCTGCTGGGGACAACCAGGTTCCACCCCAGGCTCCAGCTAAAGGAGTGGCTATGCGGTTAACCCAGCTGGGTTGACTGATGCGGAGGTGCGGGCATCTCTGGCTCAGATGGCGCAGGCCATCACTATGCAGGCCCAGGCCATGACTGACCAGGTCAACCGGTAGAATGTTAAGAGGGAGAACCCATGGTTCGTAGCATGACTGACAGGCTGAGATATTTCACGAGGATAAATCCTCCTATTTTCACAGAGTCGAAGACTTCAGAGGATCCCAGGAGTTTGTGGACGAGGTGCATAAGATTTTGGTGGCTATGGGGCCACAGATACTGAGAATGCTGAGCTGGATTCCTATCAGCTCAAGGATGTTGCACATACTTGGTGTAAGATGTGGCAGGATAGCCGAGCTTTGGGCGGAGTTCCAGTCACTTGGGAGCTGTTTAAGACAGCCTTCCTGGAGAGATTCTTTCCCAGGGAGATGAGGGAGGCAAAGGTTGAGGAGTTTATCAACCTTAAGCAGGGACCTATGACAGTCAGAGAGTATTCCCTGAAGTTTTTTAAACTATCCAGGTATGCTACTTTCCTTAGTATCTAACAGCAAGGATGAGATGAGTACTAAAGTTTGTTAAATTATCCAGGTATGCTACTTCCGTTGTATCTAACAGCAGGGATGAGATGAGCAGGTTCCTCACAGAAATCAATAGAGATCTGGAGGAGTGTCGGTCTGTGATGCTCCATGATAATATGGACCTCTTCAGGTTGATGGTGCATGTCCAGCAGGTAGAGGCAACCGCAAAAAGAGGGGTATTTGTGATGCTAGGAGGCCTAAGCCTCAAGATCAGGCAGGTCCCATCCATGGAGGCCACAGAAACAATTTTGGCGTCCGTGAGCAGCCCAGGTTCAAGAAGGGGCAATAGAGTTCTGGGAACTCTAATTCTCAGAGGAGTACAACACCTAGAGGAGGCAGACCTGAGCCCAAGAAGGGCAATGGAGGTGAGATGCAGCATCCCAAAAAGAACTGTGCTAAGCGTGGCCGTGCTCATAGTGGAGAGTGTAGACAGGGCACTAATGCCTGCTTCGGTTGCGGTAATAGTGGGCACATGGTTAGAGACTGCCCACAGAACAGAGGTCAGGCTGGAGGTAATGTTCAGCCTAGGCCTAATCCACAGGGTGCAGCAGCATCCGAGCCTCCTAAGAGGAACAGGTTCTATGCCCTGAAGGGCAGGGAGGAGCAGGAGAAGTCCGCTCACGTGGTCACAGGTATGCTGCAAGTATTCTCAAATTCTGTTTATGCTTTACTTGATCCAGGGTCTATGCTTTCCTTTGTAACTCTTTGCTTGCTCTCACTTTTGAGATATTGCCTGAAGTTCTGCATGATCCTATAGTGGTTAGTACACCTTTAGGAGAAAATATAAGAACTGATAGAGTATACAAGGATTGCCCAATAGTTGTAAGTGGTAAGACTATGTGTGCAGACTTGGTTGAGTTACCCATGCATGATTTTGATGTTATTCTTGGCATGGACTGGCTTCACAGTTGTTATGCTTGCTTGGACTGTCGTAGTAGAGTGGTGAGATTTTGTTTCCCTGATGAAGAGGAGCTAGTCTGGGAGGGGTACAACTCGAGTCGTCCTAACCTCTTGATTTCTAACCTTAAGGCCAATAAAATGATGTCCAAGGGGTTATTGTGTCATCTTGTGAGTGTTAATGATTTAGATCATGACATTCCTTCCATAGACTCAGGCATAGTGAATGAGTTCCTAGATGTATTTCCTGATGATTTGCCTGGAGTTCCTCCCCCTCGAGAGATTGATTTTAGTATCGACTTAGAACTACTAAACCAATTTCAATTCCTCCTTACAGAATGGCTCCAGCTGAACTCAAAGAGTTGAAGTTGCAGTTAAAGATCTCACTGACAAGGGTTTCATTCAGCCGAGCATATCCTCTTGGGGCGCTCCAGTGTTGTTTGTGAAAAAGAAGGATGGAACCCTTAGAATGTGTGTCGATTATCGGCAGCTCAACAAAGTCACTATAAAGAATAAGTATCCACTTCCCAGAATAGATGATTTGTTCGATCAGCTCCAAGGGTCTAGTTTTCTCTCTAAGATTGATCTTCGTTCAGGGTATCATCAACTTAGGGTTAGGGATGGAGATATCCCAAAGACAGCCTTTCGTACCCGTTATGGTCATTATGAGTTCTTAGTCATGTCATTTGGTCTTACGAATGCACCTGCTGCATTTATGGACCTCATGAATCGAGTCTTCGTGAAGTTGTAACAACCCTAAAAATGAATAAGATAAGAAATGCTTAATGTGTCAAGAATGCCTACGATTAGACCAGGGTTCACACGATTGATGCGCGTAGAACCAGACCTCGGAACCCTTGCTACAGCCAAGCCAACTAACTTGGGGAGTTAGTTGAGCTTGGAAAGGTTGGGTCCAACCATGTAGGGCTCTCGAATACGAAGATTTACTCGAAGGAGTCTTTACCGGACTTAAAAAGAAGAATCTTAGGTTTGAAGGGTCTAGGGGTAAAATGGTCTTTTTCCTGGCTAAGGGTAGTATCGTAATTACCCTAAATATATAATTAATTATTTATTTAATAAGGTGGAGGGGCAATTGGGAGAGAGAGCCGAAATTGAGCTCTTGAAGTTAAGTCTTGCTCCACCCGGGTTCGAACCTAGGTGGAAGCAATGAATTTATGTGATTTTTATTTAAGCTATTGAATTAATGTAATTAATTAATAATTATTATTCATTAGCTGATTTAAAATAAAATAAAAATCAGATTTTTATTAATTAACTAAACCTTATTTGACTAAGTCCTAAACTAGACTCCTAAGCCTAATATAACTCCCACTCTCTCACGTCTATCTCTCAACTCTCACGCTCAATCTCTCCCATTCTTTCACACACATTTCTCTGCCAAAAAAGATACAAAAGCAGAAAAATAAACCAAGTTCTTCACACTTGAAGAACTCACACGAAATCACAAGAAAACAAACGTTAATCGCACACTAGGCTAAGGGAGGTTGTCATTCGAGTGGAGTTGATATTGAGGAGGCTTAGACGAGTTCTTGAGTGGAGTTTTTGGGCAGCAACTTCAAGTTTTGAACGTCAAAATAAGGTATGGGTTTTCTTCTCTCTTGGTCCCTTTCCCAAGAGACCCTTAAGGTTCATATTGTTCATTCGAAAACTAGGATTGTTTCCCCTTTTGCATGCCCCTGTCACTAGCTCCCAATGAATCGTAGGTTGGGTATGATTGCTGGTAGATTTAGGTATGTTATGATTTCGTGATGAACATGATTTTGATTGTATACTTGAAATCGTAGAAAGACAACCATGTATTCGAAAGTTTGTGCAAGTGTGTGTAGTGCGAAAAGGTTACTGTAATGTACTGTGAATGAGTTTCGATTTAGGCTTCAAGTTTGATAATGTTTTGGTTGTCATTTTACGTGTATAAACCTATGTAAATCGTGATGTTCATTAAAATGGAAGTGGGGCTGATTTGAGTGTCAATAGTTTGGCTAAACGAATCCATGAAATATACCCAAAAGTGTTAAACGATCCATGAATCTTCCCAAGTTTTCAAGTGGAAATATTGATGAAAATAAGTTAAGAAAATGATTAAGTTTACAGCCAAAAATATAAGTTTAGTTTAGGCTAAATATAGAAGGAAATCTGGAAAATTAATTGATTTTAAAGGGATGAGGCCACCAGGATTCGAACCTGTGACCTCACCCGTGTGACAATTTAAATTCACGAAAAGGAAAGGGGTTGGGGGATTCGAAATGGGTCTATGGTTGAGAAAGGAGAGAGCAACAATTTAAATAAATAAAATGGGAGGCGTGGGAATCGAACCCACGACCTCCAGGCAGCGAATGAAGGAAAAAATTAAAAGAAAGAAGTGTGAGGCGTGGGAATCGAACCCACGACCTCAAGGCTGGAAGGAGAAGGGCGAATTAAATAAGAAAATAAAGTGAGGCTGTGGGGGCTCGATCCCACAACCCACTGTCTGCGCATAAGCTAAGGCAAGTTTTAAATAAAAATAAATAAGGAGGCTGTGGGGGTTCGAACCCACAACCTCCCAATTCCAGCGAAATAAAGAGTAAAATAAAAGAGGTGTGGGGGTTTGATCCCACAACCTCTTGGTCTAGGCGAAATGGACAACAAAATTTTAAATGAAAAATAAAAGGGGTTGTGGGGGTTCATCCCACAACCCTTCGGCCAAATAAAGGAATCCAAGGAGAAAAATAAAGATAGAATGTTGATGTTGGGGCTCGATCTAGGGTCCCAATGTCATGAAGACTAAAAATAAAGTCAAGGAAAAATGTAAGTATTGTCCAAGTGGTTCGAACTTGGGTTCCCTTGCCCAAATTCCGTATTGATACATAAGTCATACGTGAATTAAATGTTCAAGAATAATGCCACCTACTTAGATCGAAATCGAGATCTTGGCATATATACAAGATACATAAGTCTTGTACTACATAATCTTAGGAAGATATGAGTCACTTAACGAACTATGAATGAAGCCTCATGGCTTGTATGTATAGACCCATAAGTCTAGCATACGTTTAAAAATAAGTGAACCTAAGATGTATGTAATGAAATGAAGTAACCCTAGAATGGGTTAAGTACGAGTGTAAACACACTAAATGGCCAAGTGCATTGGCATACGATGAAATGATTATTATGTAATGAAATGACAAACCCTAGAAGGGTTAAGTAAGAGTGTGAAACACACAAATGGCCAAGTATATTGGCATATGATGAAATGAACATTCACGTAAAATGGGGTGAGTAATTATGAAGAGCAATTGTGCTAATGTTAATGAATGTGGTGACAACATGATATGAGGCTAATGTAAAAGATGAGAACAATCTCAAATGAGCCTAAGTAATGTTACCAAAACGTACTCACCTATGAGAGTGTAAAGTTAATGAAGAGACCAGTCTCTATGAACACTCTAATGAAAGTATTGAGATTAACACACTTAATACTAATGATGAGATGAGAAATCATCTATTGAGCTATGATGTCCTCATACTAGAAGCCAGCTTCCATGACGTATGAGTTGAATGTAATGGAACTTTATACTGAGCACCGATAGACTAGCTATGAGCGGTGATGCCTTCTTTCGGGAAGGGCGGAGGTTCACGTAACTCTCATGAGATGAGACTGTCTGGCTTGCCGGGTATGGGTCTCCTTATATCTCCTAGTCTTCGAACCTATACTGCCAATATAGGGATCTGGCGGGGTTAAATTCCCATGTACGCTAGCATGTTTTGGGTCACCTTGGCCGGTGATTCCACCTCTTTTCGGTGTGGGGGAGACACTGGATTTCATGATGCTCACATGATCTATGTCGGTTAAAGTTAAAGTTCCCAATGAATGAATGAGGCCAGCCTCAAATGATGCACATAATGAAATGAATGATACCAAAGGTGTTAGGATAGGATAATCAAGAGGTGAGCTAGACTCAGGTAATGACACTAGGTTATTCTTGATCATTGCACAGCAAACCCGATGAAAGTCTTAAACTACATCCTAGGTATAGCTGGTGTTCACACTAGCCTATGAACGAAATGAAATGAAGTACGTATGAATGAATGAAGCAGACTCTGTGTTTGCTAATGAAGACTCCCTAGTTGAGGTCCCATATGTTGAGCCCTCATTTTGGAAAGTCTTAATGTCAAGTCCATGATTCCAAGGTCTCATGGCATATGAATGAATGTTATAAAAGATGTTATGTGCTGTATGCTATATGATATGTGCTATGTGTAAGATGTTATGTGCTGTGTGCAATATGATAAGTATGATGATGCATGTTACTCTCATGGCATGACTTTCCTAATCCAAATTTGGAAAGCTCACTGACTTTCCTAATCCAAATTTGGAAAGTTCACTAACTTTCCTAATCCCAATTTGGCAAGTCCACTGACTTGACTTTCCATAATCATGTTGTTAGGAAAGAGCTATCCTTTCTCATGCATGTCCTTGGTGTGTGCTTGCATATACCCATACTTAGTACAAGTGTGTACTAACCCATACAACTCTATATTTTTAGGTGCAGGCACAGGTGGACGATAGAGCGTACAGGTTGACGTTGCAGCTATCCGGACGTGGAGCTTTCATCCGGACTTGGTAGGCCCTCATGCTTTCGAGGATGTCTACCGTTACTATCTAGCTTAGATATAGGCTTTAGCTAGTGGAGCATGTTCCACTAGTGTTTCTTTCCGTTTTTATTTCAGACATTGTATTGGTGCCATTTTGGCAATTATACATTTATTACAGTATTGCACTGTTTCTTTCATTTGATTATCTCTATATTAGATGGTTGATTTGTGAACGCCCATGATGTTAAGTTTAAAATGTTTAGCATGAAATAAGAAAACAAAAAGTTCAAATTTTCCGCTAAAATTAACCTAGATGAAGTAAGAATGACGTAAGTAGGCTTGTCTGCGACCTCTGAGAGGTCAACGACGCCGGTCTCGTCTGGGGTCTAGATTCCGGTCGTGACAAAGTTGGTATCAGAGCACTAGGTTAAATTCCGAGAATAATGAGTTCACATCAACCACACTGAGTAGTTTCTAAGTCATGGTAGTGAAGTGCACCACTATCCTGAATTAGAGACTGCATGATGCGTAGGAAAATTTCCCTTCTTCTGATCTTATCGTGCTTTTCCTAATGTCTTATTTCTTGGTGTTATGAGCGTGTCTAACATCAATTCTTATTGTCTTCAGAGAATGAATACTAGGAGGAACGCTGGTCAGAGGAGAGGAGGAGCAGCTGTTGGGGACAATCAGGTCCCACCCCAGGCTCCAGCTGAAGGAGTGGCTATGCTAGTTAACCCAGCTGGGTTGACTGATGCGGAGGTGCGGGCATCTCTGGCCAGATGGCACAGGCCATCACTATGCAGGCCCAGGCTATGACTGCCAGGTCAACCGGCAGAATGTTCAGAGGGAGAACCCACCGGTTCGTAGCATGGCTGACAGGCTGAGAGACTTTCACGAGGATGAATCCTCCTATTTTCACAGGGTCCAAGACTTCAGAGGATCCCCAGGAGTTTGTGGACGAGGTGCATAAGATTTGGTGGCTATGGGGGCCACAGATACTGAGAAGGCTGAGCTGGCTTCCTATCAGCTCAAGGATGTTGCACAGACTTGGTGCAAGATGTGGCAGGATAGCCGAGCTTTGGGCGGAGTTCCAGTCACTTGGGAGCTGTTTAAGACAGCCTTCCTGGAGAGATTCTTTCCCAGGGAGATGAGGGAGGCAAAGGTTGAGGAGTTTATCAACCTTAAGCAGGGATCTATGACAGTCAGGAGTATTCCCTGAAGTTTGTTAAACTATCCAGGTATGCTACTTTCCTTAGTATCTAACAGCAAGGATGAGATGAGTACTGAAGTTTGTTAAATTATCCAGGTATGCTACTTCCCTTGTATCTAACAGCAGGGATGAGATGAGCAGGTTCCTCACAGGAATCAATGGAGATCTGGAGGAGTGTCGGTCTGCGATGCTCCATGATAATATGGACCTCTCCAGGTTGATGGTGCATGTCCAGCAGGTAGAGGACAGCCGCAAAAGAGGGGTATTCGTGATGCTAGGAGGCCTAAGCCTCAAGATCAGGCAGGTCCCAGCCATGGAGGCCACAGAAACAATTTTGGCGTCCGTGAGCAGCCCAGGTTCAAGAAGGGGCAACAGAGTTCTGGGAACTCTAATTCTCAGAGGAGTACAACACCTAGAGGAGGCAGACCTGAGCCCAAGAAGGGCAATGGAGGTGAGATGCAGCGTCCCAAAAAGAACTGTGCTAAGTGTGGCCGTGCTCACAGTGGAGAGTGCAGACAGGGCACTAATGCCTGCTTCGGTTGCGGTAAGAGTGGGCACATGGTTAGAGACTGCCCACAGAACAGAGGTCAGGCTGGAGGTAATGCTCAGCCTAGGCCTAATCCACAGGGTGCAGCAGCAGCCGAGCCTCCTAAGAGGAACAGGTTCTATGCCCTGAAGGGCAGGGAGGAGCAGGAGAAGTCCGCTGATGTGGTCACAGGTATGCTGCAAGTATTCTCAACTTCTGTTTATGCTTTACTTGATCCAGGGTCTACGCTTTCCTTTGTAACTCCTTTGCTTGCTCTCACTTTTGAGATATTGCCTGAAGTTCTGCATGATCCTATAGTGGTTAGTACACCTTTAGGAGAAAATGTAAGAACTGATAGAGTATACAAGGATTGCCCAATAGTTGTAAGTGGTAAGACTATGTGTGCAGACTTGGTTGAGTTACCCATGCATGATTTTGATGTTATTCTTGGCATGGACTGGCTTCACAGTTGTTATGCTTGTTGGACTGTCGTAGTAGAGTGGTGAGATTTTGTTTCCCTGATGAAGAGGAGCTAGTCTGGGAGGGGTACAACTCGAGTCGTCCTAACCCTTGATTTCGAACCTTAAGGCCAATAAAATGATGTCCAAGGGGTTATTGTGTCATCTTGTGAGTGTTAATGATTTAGATCATGACATTCCTTCCATAGACTCAGTGCCTGTAGTGAATGAGTTCCTAGATGTATTTCCTGATGATTTGCCTGGAGTCCCTCCCCCTCGAGAGATTGATTTTGGTATCGACTTAGAACCCGATACTAAACCAATTTCAATTCCTCCTTACAGAATGGCTCCAGCTGAACTCAAAGAGTTGAAGTTGCAGTTAAAAGATCTCACTGATAAGGGTTTCATTCAGCCGAGCATATCCCTTGGGGCGCTCCAGTGTTGTTTGTGAAAAAGAAGGATGGAACCCTTAGAATGTGTGTCGATTATCGGCAGCTCAACAAAGTCACTATAAAGAATAAGTATCCACTTCCCAGAATAGATGATTTGTTCGATCAGCTCCAAGGGTCTAGTTTCTTCTCTAAGATTGATCTTCGTTCAGGGTATCATCAGCTTAGGGTTAGGGATGGAGATATCCCAAAGACAGCCTTTCGTACCCGTTATGGTCATTATGAGTTCTTAGTCATGTCATTTGGTCTTACGAATGCACCTGCTGCATTTATGGACCTCATGAACGAGTCTTCGTGAATACCTTGATCTTTCGTCATAGTATTCATTGATGACATTCTCATCTACTCTAGGACCAAGGAAGAGCATGAACAACATTTGAGACTAACCTTGCAGGTACTTAGACAACATCAGTTGTATGCCAAATTCAGCAAGTGTGAATTTTGGCTTAGATCAGTGACCTTCCTGGGTCATGTTGTGTCCGATCAGGGCGTGGAGGTGGATCCCAGGAAGACTGAGGCTGTGAAGAACTGGCCAAAGCCTCTTACTCCCACTGACATCCGTAGCTTTCTGGGATTGGCTGGTTACTACCGCAGGTTCGTGGAGGTTTTCTTCCATTTGCCCATGACAGCTTTGACTAAGAAGAAAGCCAAGTTTGAATGGACGGAGACTTGTGAGAAGAGTTTCCAGGAGCTCAAGGACAGACTCACTTCAGCCATGTGCTTACTTTGCCTAAGCGTGGTGAGAATTACACTATTTACTGTGATGCATCTAGGGTTGGTTTAGGTTGTGTTCTTATGCAGGTTGGTAAGGTGATAGCCTATGCGTCCAGACAGCTTAAGGTTCATGAGAAGAATTATCCCACTCATGACCTGGAGTTGGAAGCTGTGGTGTTTGCACTGAAGCTGTGGAGGCACTACATGTATGGAGTGCATGTGGATGTGTTCACAGACCATAAGAGTCCCCAGTACGTGTTCACACAGAGGGAGTTGAATCTACGTCAGCGGATATGGTTGGAGCTGTTGAAGGACTATGACATGAATGTTCACTACCATCCAGGTAAGGCTAATGTTGTACCTGATGCTTTGAGCAGGATGAGCATGGGAAGTACAGCCCACGTTGAGGATGAGAAGGAGTTGGCAAAAGATGTACACAGATTGGCCAGACTGGGTGTTCGATTGGTTGACTCTACTAGTGGGGGTGTTTCAGTTCATCCTAGTTCTGAATCATCCTTGGTAGTTGAAGTCAAGCAGGGTCAGCATCTAGATCCTGTGTTGATGGAGCTGAAGGACTCAGTGTTGATAAAGATGAATGAGTCTTTCGCTTTGGGAGGTGACGGCATACTTAGGTATCAGGACAGGCTGTGTGTACCAGATGTGGATGATTTGCGGACCAGGATTGTTGCAGAGGCCCATGGTTCCAGATATTCCATACATCCAGGTTCCACCAAGATGTATCATGATCTTAAGCAGATTTATTGGTGGGATGGCATGAAGAAGGACATTGCAGAATATGTGGCCAAGTGTCCTAATTGTCAGCAGGTTAAGGCAGAACATCTTAAGCCTGGCGGTCTGACTCAGATTATTGAGGTTCCGACTTGGAAGTGGGAGGCCATTAATATGGACTTCGTGGTTGGTCTTCCGAGGACTAGGAGACAGCATGACTCCATATGGGTTATTGTGGACAGATGACTAAGTCTGCCCACTTTATCCCTGTGAAGTCTACTTACAGAGCCGAGGATTATGCGAGACTCTACATTGATGAGATTGTGAGATGGCATGGGATTCCTTTGTCTATCATTTCAGATAGAGGAGCTCAGTTTACTTCACATTTCTGGAGATCTTTCCAGAAGAGCTTGGGCACGCAGGTAAAGCTTAGTACTGCCTTTCATCCTCAGACTGATGGGCAGGCAGAGCGCACCATTCAGACATTGGAGGACATGTTGAGAGCGTGTGTGATTGACTTCAGGGTAGCTGGGATGACCATCTGCCTTTGATAGAGTTCTCGTATAATAATAGCTATCACTCCAGCATTGGGATGGCACCGTTTGAGGCACTGTATGGTAGGAGGTGTAGATCTCCAGTTGGGTGGTTCGAGGTTGGAGAGTCATCCATTTTGGGTCCAGAGATCATTCATGAGGCCTTAGAGAAGGTCAGAGTGATTAGGACAGGTTGGCTACTGCTTACAGTCGGCAGAAGTCATATGCAGATAACAGAAAATGGCCCTTAGAGTTTGATGTTGGTGACCAGGTCTATCTGAAGATATCACCTATGAAGGGGGTGATGAGGTTTGGCAGGAAGGGGAAGTTGAGTCCGAGGTATGGGCCATACGAGATCCTACAGCGTGTGGGTGAGGTGGCCTATGAGTTGGCATTGCCTGCGGAGCTAGCTTCTGTCCATCCAGTCTTTCATGTATCCATGTTAAAGAAGTGCCTAGGTGATCCAGCATCGATTCTACCTGTGGAAGGTTTGGGGGTCGATGAAGACTTGTCCTATGAGGAGGTACCTGTTGAGATCTTAGACAGACAGATCAAGCGGCTGAGGAACAAGGAGATTGCCACAGTGAAGGTATTGTGGAGAAATCATCTTGTTGAGGGTGCTACGTGGGAGGCTGAGGCCGACATGAGATCCCGTTACCCTCATCTTTTCAGCTCTTGAGGTTAGACTTCCTTACTCTTAGTCTAAGTTTCCTTATCTCTCCATATTTTGTTGCTATTGCTTGACTGTGCATAGTGATTATGTTATGATCTGACTGGCATTACGCTATATAGTGGTAGTGTCATTCGGGGACGAATGTTCCTAAGGGGGGGATAATGTAACAACCCTAAAAATAATAAGATAAGAAATGCTTAATGTGTCAAGAATGCCTACGATTAGACAGGGTTCACACGGATTGATGCGCGTAGAACCAGACCTCGGAACCCTTGCTACAGCCAAGCCAACTAACTTGGGAGTTAGTTGAGCTTGAAAGGTTGGGTCCAACCATGTAGGGCTCTCGAATACGAAGATTTACTCGAAGGAGTCTTTACCGGACTTAAAAAGAGGAAATCTTAGGTTTGAAGGGTCTAGGGGTAAAATGGTCTTTTTCCTGGCTAAGGGTAGTATCGTAATTACCCTAAATATATAATTAATTATTATTTAATAAGGTGGAGGGCAAATTGGGGAGAGAGAGCCGAAATTGAGCTCTTGAAGTTAAGTCTTGCTCCACCCGGGTTCGAACCTAGGTGGAAGCAATGAATTTATGTGATTTTATTTAGCTATTGAATTAATGTAATTAATTAATAATTATTATTCATTAGCTGATTTAAAATAAAATAAAAATCAGATTTTTAATTAATTAACTAAACCTTATTTGACTAAGTCCTAAACTAGACTCCTAAGCCTAATATAACTCCCACTCTCTCACGTCTATCTCTCAACTCTCACGCTCAATCTCTCCCATTCTTTTCACAAAATTTCTCTGCCAAAATAAGATACAAAAGCAGAAAAATAAACCAAGTTCTTCACACTTGAAGAACTCACACGAAATCACAAGAAAACAAAGTTAATCGCACACTAGGCTAAAGGAGGTTGTTATTCGAGTGGAGTTGATTGAGGAGGCTTAGACGTGTTCTTGAGTGGGGAGTTTTTGGCAGCAACTTCAAGGTTTGAACGTCAAAATAAGGTATGGGTTTTCTTCTCTCTGGTCCCTTTCCCAAGAGACCCCTTAAGGTTCATATTATTCATTCGAAAACTAGGATTGTTTCCCCTTTTGCATGCCCCTGTCACTAGCTCCCAATGAATCGTAGGTTGGGTATGATTGCTGGTAGATTTAGGTGTATGTGATGTTTTCGTGATGACTATGATTACGTTTGTGTACTTGAAATCGTATGAAATGCAACCATATGTATCGAAAGTTTGTGCAAGTGTGTGTATGTTAAAAATGTCACTGTGAAGTTACTGTGAATGAGGTCAAGTTAAGGCTTCAAGTTTAATATTGTTTTGGTTGTCATTTTACGTACATAAACCTATGTAAATCGTGATGTTCATAAAAATGGAAGTGGGGCTGATTTGAGCGTCAATAATTTGGCTAAACGAATCCATGAAATACACCCCAAAAAGTGTTAAACGATCCATGAATCTTCCCAAGTTTTCAAGTGGAAATATTGATGAAAATAAGTTAAGAAAATGATTAAGTGTACAGCCAAAATATAAGTTTAGTTTAGGCTAAATATAGAAGGAAATCTGGAAAATTTAATTAATTTAAAGGGGCGAGCCACCAGGATTCGAAGTTGTGACCTCACCCGTGTGGAACCTTAATTCGCAAGAAAAAAGAAATGGGGTTGGGGGGATTCGAAATGGTGTACAGGCGAGTAAGGAGAATGCAAAATTTAAATAAATAAAATGGGAGCGTGGGAATCGAACCCACGACCTCCAGGCAGTGAATGAAGAAGAAAATTAAAGAAAGAAATGTGAGGCGTGGGAATCGAACCCACGACCTCAAGGCTGGAAAGAGAAGGGGCAATTAAAAAGAAAATAAAGTGAGGTTGTGGGGCTCGATCCACAACCTCACTGCTATGCATAGATAAGTAAATGTTAAATAAAAATAAATTAAGAAGGTTGTGGTGGTTCGAACCCACAACCTCACAGCCTAGCGAAATTAAATAAAATAAGGAGGCTGTGGGGGTTCAAACCCACAACCTCCAATTCAGCGAAATAAAGATTAAAATAAAAAGAGGTTGTGGGGGTTTGATCCCACAACCTCTTGGTCTAGGCGAAATGGGACAACAAAATTTTAAATGAAAAATAAAAGGGGTTGTGGGGGTTCGATCCCACAACCCTTCGGCCAAATAAGTGGAAAACCCAAGGAGAAAAATAAAGATAGAATGTTGATGTTGGGGATCGATCTAGGGTTCCAATGTCATGAAGACTAAAAATAAAGTCAAGGAAAAGTGTAAGTATTGTCCATGTGGTTCGAACTTGGGTTCCCTTGCCCAAATTTCCGTATTGATACATAAGTCATACATGAATTAAATGTTCAAGAATAATGCACCTACTTAGATCAAAATCAAGATCTTGGCATACATACAAGATCATAATTCTTGTACTACATAATCTTAGAAAGATATGAGTCACTTAACGAACTATGAATGAAGCCTCATGGCTTGTATGTATAGACCCATAAGTCTAGCATACGTTTAAAAATAAGTGAACCTAAGATGTATGTAATGAAATGAAGTAACCCTATTATGGGTTAAGTACGAGTGTAAAACACACTAAATGGCCAAGTGCATTGGCATACGATGAAATGATTATTATGTAATGAAATGACGAAACCCTAGAAGGGTTAAGTAAGAGTGTGAAACACACAAATGGCCAAGTATATTGCATATGATGAAATGAACATTCACGTAAAATGGGGTGAGTAATTATGAAGAGCAAATGTGCTAATGTTAATGAATGTGGTGACAACATGATATGAGGCTAATATAAAAGATGAGAACAATCTCAAATGAGCCTAAGTAAATGTTACCAAAACGTACTCACCTATGAGAGTGTAAAGTTAATGAAGAGATCAGTCTCTATGAACACTCTAATGAAAGTATTGAGATTAACACATTCAATACTAATGATGAGATGAGAAATCTTCTATTGAGCTATGATGTCCTCATACTAGAAGCCAGCTTCCATGACGTATGAGTTGAATGTAATGGAACTTTATACTGAGCACCGATAGACTAGCTATGAGCGGTGATGCCTTCTTTCGGAAGGGCGGAGGTTCACGTAACTCTCATAATGAGACTGTCCGGCTTGCCGGTATGGGTCTCCTTATATCTCCTAGTCTTCGAACCTATACTGCCAATATAGGGATCTGGCGGGGTTAAATTCCCATGTACGCTAGCATGTTTTGGGTCACTTTGGCCGGTGATTCCACCTCTTTTCGGTGTGGGGGAGACACTGGATTTCATGATGCTCACATGATCTATGTCAGTTAAAGTTAAAGTTCCCAATGAATGAATGAGGCCAGCCTCAAATGATGCACATAATGAAATGAATGATACCAAAGGTGTTAGCTTAGGATAATCAAGAGGTAAGCTATACTCAAGTAATGACACTAGGTTATTCTTGATCATTGCACAGCAAACCCGACAAAAGTCTTAAACTACATCCTAGGTATAGCTGGTGTTCACACTAGCCTATGAACGAAATGAAATGAAGTACGTATGGAATGAATGAAGCAGACTCTGTGTTTGCTAATGAAGACTCCCTA